>PVKE010029298.1:0-20357 GCA_004027555.1 Craseonycteris thonglongyai | reverse complement strand
TTTCTCTCAGTGTAATGACTGCAGTTTAGAGATCTGTTGCCGAGAATGCTCACTTATCAAGTAAATAGATAGGTAAGAAAAGCAATTTAATTTAAAACAAAGAAAAGATACTTACATTTTAAACAGAAGAAAAATTGAAGCTCAACGTGGTCACAGAGGATAAATAATATTGATTGATAATAATACTGTTAATACAAAAGAAAAGAAGCTACCGTATGACACTACCAAATATTCAAGCTAACTGACTGTGTTCTTCGATGCGTCGAGTCGTAACTGTCGCGTTCACGCGTTGCGTCCGGTGACAAGTGTAACACATAAGTCAAAATGTATTGTCTGGGTGGGTGGAGATCACAGTGTCAGGCTGTCAGAATTCTAGGAATTTATGACCTTGGCAAATTCCCAGAATGCATTAAACTATTGCTAGAAAGTTTTGTCTTCTACAATCGCTTCAAAGTCCATGGTACACAGAATTCCACCCTAGACATTGCGAGCGATCGATGATCGACCAAAACAAAGTCCATGGTACACGGAATTCCACCCCAGACATTGCAAGTGATCGACGATCGACCAAAATTGGCCTCGCGATCGACCGGTCGTCCGCGATCGACTTGTTGGCCACCCCTGGATTATAGCCATTAAACAGTGGTGAGGTAGTATCTCCTTGTGGTTTTAATTTGCAGTTGACTTATTGCTAGTTATGTTGAGCATTTTTTCATGTACGTATTTCCCAGTGTATAAAATGACCCCCTAATTTTACAGTTAAAACATAGGTTTAGGCCTATATTCGCTGTATAAGACTACCCCCCACTTTCAAGGCTGTAGTCTTATACAGCGAATATAGTCCTAAACATATGTTTTAACTGTAAAGTTAGGGGGTCGTCTTATACGCCCGGTCGTCTTATACGCTGGAAAATACGGTATCTGTTGGATGATTGTATGTCTTCAGGGGAGAAGTGTCTGTTTAGATCTTCTGCCCATTTCTTAATTTGATCTTTTGCTTTTTGTTGTTGAGTTGTACGAGTTCTTTATATATTTTAGATATTAGCCCCTCATCAGAGGCATTATTTGCAAATATTTTCTCCCTTTCAGTTGGTTTCCTTTTTACTTTGTTTACGGTGTCTTTGCTGTGTAGAAGCTTTTTAATTTGATATAATCCCATTCATTTATTTTTGCTTTTACATCCCTTGCCTTTGGGGTCAAGTTCACAAAGTGCTCTCTGAGCCCAAGCTCTGTAAGTTTAGTGCTAATGCCTTCTTCTATGCACTTTGTAGTTTCAGATCTTTTGTGGAGGTCCTTAATCCACATTGAGTTAATTTTGGTATATGGTTACATTTCACAGTCCAGATTCATTCTTTTGCATGTGCTTTTCCAATTTTCTCAGCACCATTTACTGAAGAGGCTTTTTTTTTCCATTGTGTATTTTTTGCTCTTCTTTATCAAAGATTATCTGTCCATATATTTGTGGGTTCATTTCTGGGTTGTTTCTTTTTGTTTGTTTGTTTGTTTGTTTGTTTGTTCCATTGATCTGTATGTCTGTTTCTCTGCCAATACCAAGCTGTTTTGATTATTGACACTTTGTAGTATAGACTGAAGTCAGGGTGCGTGATGTCTCCACCCTTATTTATTTATTATTTTTCGAGAAGATTGCTTTGACAATTCGAGGCCTTTTGTGGTTCCATGTGAATCTGATATATTTTAATATATATTTTATTTATTTATTTATTTTGACAGAGGAGAGAGAGACGGAGAGAGATACAGAGACAGAGAGAGAACTGAACTGGGGGAGCTCCCAGTTCAGCATATGGTTCCGCACGGGCCGGGGCCGGGATTCGATCCTTGGTCCCCGGTGCTGCAAAGTGAGTGCCTAACCCACTGAGCCATCCCGGCTTCCCTTGATATATTTTAAAATCTATTTCTTGAAAGAATGTCTGTGAGATTTTGATGTGAATTGCATTACATCTATATATTGCTTTGGGTAATATGACCATTTTAACTCTGTTGATTCTTCCAATCCATGAACATGGAATATCCTTCCATTTCTTTGTATCTTCTTCAATTTCTTTTAATAGTGTCTCATAGTTTTCTATGTATAAATCCTTCATATTCTTTGTTTAGTTTATCTGTATTTTATTTTTGTCTTGATCACAAACAATATCGTTTTTCTCATTTATTTTTCTGAAGTTTTGTTGTTTGCAGATAAAAATGCTGTGGATTTTTGTAGATTGATTTTGTATCCTACAACTTTACTATATTCATTTATTATTTCTAACAGTTTTCTGGTGGAGTATTTAGGGTTTTTTATATAAAGGATCCTGTCATCTTCAAAAAGTGACAGTTACCTTCTTTGTTTCCAATTTGATGCTTTTTATTTCTTTTCCTTGCCTAATGGCTCTGACTAGAACTTCTAGCACTATGTTGAATAAAAGTGGTGACAGGGGGAAGCTGGGATGGCTCAGTGGGTTAAGTGCTCACTTTGCAGTGCTGGAGACAGAGGATTGAATCCCAGCCGTGGCCCGTGCAGACCCATATGCTGAACTGGGGAGTTCCTCCAGTTCAGTTATCTCTGTGTCTCTGTCTCTGTATCTCTCTCTCTCTGTCAAAACAATAAATAAAATAAAAATAAAAGTTAAAAAAAAAAGTGGTTACGGGACATCCCAGTCTCATTCCTGATTTCAAAAGAAAAGGTTTCCGTTTTTCCTCATTCAGTATGACGTTCGCTGAAGGTTTGTCATATATGTCCTATATTATGTTGAGGTATTTTTCTTCTATACCCATTTTATTAAGTGTTTTGGTCATAAATGGATGTTGTATCTTGTCGAATGTTTTTTCTGCATTAATTGTTATAATCATACGGTTTTTATCATTAATTATGTTTATGTGATGTATCACATTGATCGATTTGTGTAGGTTGAACCATCCTTGTGCCCCTGGGATGAATCCCACTTGATCGTGATGTATAATCTTTTTACTGCATTGTTTTAGTCTAGTATTTGCTAGTATTTTGTTTAGGATTTTTGCATCAGTATTCATCAGAGATATTGGTCTATAGTTTTCTTTTTTTGTATCATCCTTGCCGGGCTTTGCTATTAGGGTAATGTTGGTCTCATAGAGTGAGTTGGTAAGTGTTCTTTTTTTCTTAATGTGTCTACTTAAGTATTTGTTAATTTTTTTTAACTTTTCAAAAAACCACGTCTTTGTTTCATTGATTTTTTACACTCTGTTTTATTTCCACTGTGATGTTTATTATTTTCTTCCTCACTTACTTAGATGTAAAGACTATTTGTTTATATTTATATTTTCTAATATTTTTAGGTAGGTCTGCATTGTTATGAATGCTTTTTCTTAAGACTACTTTTGCTCTGTTTCATAGATTTTGGGTCATTGTGTTTTTATTTATGGTAATTGCAAAGTCTATCTGATTTGTTACTTGATCTTTTCTCTCTCTCTTTTTTTTTTATTTATCCATTCAATATTCAAATGCATATTATTTAGCCTTCATGTGTTTGTGAGTTTTTTTGGGTAATTTTTCCTCCCATAATTGATTTTTAGTTTTATACTGTGGACAGAGAAGACTTTATATAATTTCAATCTTCTTAATCTATTGAGACTTTTTTTTGTGGCCTAATATGAGATCTAGCTTGGAAAAATTTTCATGTGTGCTTGAAAGCAATGTATGTTCTGCTGATTTAGTGTGAAATCCTCTAAAAATATTAATTGAATCTATATGATCTAGTGTGTCATTTAAGGTGAAAATTTTCTTGTTTATTTTCTGTTCAGAAGCCATGCCCATTTTGTCAGTAGGGTGTTTACATTCTCTACTGTGCCTGTGTTATTGTTGATGTATGCTTTTATGTTAGTCAATATTTGCTTTATACATTTAGGTGCCCCTATATATGGTGCATATATCTTTAGTAATGTTAGTGTTCTTTTTGTAATGTTCTTTATTTATTTATTTATTTATTTATTTATTTATTTATTTTTGACAGAGAGAGAGAGAGAGAGAGAGAGAGAGAGAGAGAGAGAGAGAGAGAGATACAGAGACAGAGAGAGAGAGAACTGAACTGGGGGAACTCCCCAGTTCAGCATATGGGTCCGCATGGGCTGGGGCTGGGACTCGATTCCCGGTCCCCGGCGCTGCAAAGTGAGCGCTTAACCCACTGAGCCATCCCAGCTTCCCCTGTAATGTTCTTTTATGTCTACTATTATTGTCTTTATTTTGAGTCTATTTTGTACACTATAAGTAATGCTAAGCCAGCTTTATTTGTCATTTCTATCTGCATAAAATATATTTTTATATTTCCTTATTTCTATTTTGTGTGTGTTTTTCAATCTGAGGTAGTTGTCGTGTAGTGTAAACAGTGTATGCATAAATCTTGTTTTCTTATTCATTCTGCTACTCCATGTCTTTTGACTAGAAGAGCATTAAATTCATTTGTATTTAATGTGATTGTGGATAAGTAAATAGTTATTGCCATTTTATTATTCATATTTTTATCCATGTTTGTTAGTTTTCTTATTTCTTCTGCTTAAAGAAGCCCTTATAACATTTTCTGTAACACTGACTTAGTAGTAAGGCATTTTTTTTTACTTTTTTTTTAATTGTCTGGGAAGCTTTTGATCTCTTCTTTAATATTAAATCTTTTTGATCTCTTCTTTAATATTAAATAATGGCCTTGCTTGATAGAGAGCAGTCGTGGTTTTTGGGAGAAAACCTTTTCTATAACTTTGAATATTTTCTGCCACTCCATTTTGGCATGCAAAGTTTCTGTTGGGAAATCTTCTGATAGTTCAATATGGGAGCTATTGCAAGTTATAGTTTTCCTTGTCTTGCTGCTTTTACTATTGTCTCCTTTTTGTCTAACTTTTGCCACTTTAATTATAATGTGGCTAGGTGTGATCCTGTTTGTCTTCATTTTGTATGGAACTTCCTGTGCTTCCTAGTCTTATATGTCTATTTATTTCCCAGATTAAGAAATATTTTAGTAATTATTTCTAAAAATAGGTTAATTATTTTGTGTTTCCTCTCTTTTCCTTTTTTTAGTTTAGTACTCTTATGATCAAATATTGTTAAACCTGATGTTGTTTCAAAAATTCTTTAAATTGTCTTTGATATTTTTATTCTTTTTTTGTTTATTGATATTTTTGCTGCGACCTTGTCTTCAAAATCACTTAATTAGTCATCTGTTTCATCTAATATGCTGTTTGTTTACTCTAGTGCAGTCTTTATATCAGTAATTATAATCTTTATCTCTCCCTCTGTGTGTGTGTGTGTGTGGTTTCTATGCCTTCTCTACACTTGCTATTCACTTACTAAAGTTATCACTAAGTTCTTTAGTCATTTTATAACTAGGCTGACCAGATGTACTATATTAAATGGGACAGAAAGAACAGTACTGTCCAGTTTCAGATCGTAGGTATGGTCAACGTAGTCTCACTGGAATAAATTCAAGGTGTCAGTAGTCTGACCACATGTACAATATGAAACAGGACAGTACCATTGTTTTCTGTCCCTTTTAAAATGATATGTCTGCTCTGCTTACTTATAATTGGTGTTTTAAACTCTGTCTCTTATAGGTTAGTTGCCTCCATTTAATTTAGGGTTATTATTTATTTATTTATTCATTTATTTACTTATTTATTTATTTATTTTGGGGGGTTCTATTCTTTTCTTTTATTTTTTCTTCTGGCTGCCTTTTTGTGTGTACTTCTATGTATTAGGTAAATATTCTATGTCTCCCAGTGTTGGTCAGGTAGATTTCTGTAGTATGTGTTCTGTGTGTTTCAGTGGCACAACTTCATTGTATGTGTGTTTCAGGAGTGGTTTTTGTTTTGTGTTTTGTTTCATTTTGTTTTGTTTTGTTTATGTATTGTGCATATTCTGTTGTATTTGAGCCTTGATTATTTTTGCTGCATCAATGATTTGGGTTGAGTTTCAGGTTGACTGGCTTTGATAACTGATGTGTCCACAGTGTTTCAGCTGCTTATTGGGTACTAACCTCCCAGGGAAGGATTCGCCCCAGTGGGCTCCTTATGCTTGTTGATTCCACTATTTGGGTTTGCCATTTGTGGAGCTAATCGGGTAGTACTTGGGTATGGTTCAAAATCATCCTCTGGAGGTGTTGTTTTGTTGTCTCATGAGATGAGCTCTGGATCAAGCCAGTCTCAGCCTTTTTTTTTTAAACTATCCAATGGGACATGGTAGAAGCTACAAAGCTATAAGTGGTTGGTTGCTACCTGTGCTAGATCTCAAGGTTTGTGAGGTGTACTTGCTGTGAACTGAGGCTGTCTGATACAAGTATTGGGTTTAGAGCAGCTTAACTAAAGTTCTAGGGATCCCCTAGAACTGTGATCACTTTTTGGCTGCTTGTATGGCTCAGCTGTTCAAAGAGCCTCATTAGGTGCATGGGCTGTCAGTTGACCCAGTGTTGAGAGTGTCTTAAGCAATGCAACACTAGCTAGGCAAGATGAGGTCCCGGGGGGTCATGAGTTGAGGCTAGTGGTTCTTAAAAAGTTAATACAGATTTAGTTATTGCACTAGTGATGGGCCTGTGATGACTTTGAAAACTTCCCTAAGATCACTGAAGTGCTCGGAGTCCACATATACCTGAGAGCCTCCAAAGAGAGGCTGCAGCAAAAAGTTATGGCTGGCTGGCTGCCTGCCACTGAAAGTTTCCTAGACTACATTGTTGTTGTTCTTGTTGTTGTTTTCCTGTAAAAAGCTTCCATGTCTTTTGGAGTAGGTCCAGTGGCCCAGGAGTAGTGAGCGCTGCTGGTGATATAACACTAGCTATTTAGTCAGGGTTCCAGGGAATCACAAGTTGTGGGAAACAGTTTTACAAAGTTAATGCACCAATCTGTGCCCATGGTCACCACCAAAAATGCATGTATAACACCACAGCCAATCACTGCTGGCCTCAGGCGTACATACAAACAAGTGTTGCCCCAAAGAGGCTTCAGCACAAATTGCAGCTGTCTGCGTAACACTAAAAGTTTCCCAGGCTACTGCAGGCCATTCACTGCTGTAAATGCCTTTTTGTAGCTTATGGGTTGAGGCAAGCCACCAATGAGCCAATAGTGTTCCAGGTGGTGCAGCACTAGCTGGGATGGGTGGGGTCGCATGGCATCACCAAGGTGGTGAAGAAGTGCAAAATTCAGAAGATCAATGTGAACTCACATTTGGCCCTATGAGGGAGTCAATATAAAAAAGGTAGTGTCCTCCTGTAGCCTACACATTATGCACACTCCATACAGGGACATTGATGACTGGCCCTCCAGGCCTTGCTCTGGAGCCACACAACTCAATCTTTCCTTTTATGTCTCTGGTTCATCTCCAGTTACTACTCCTCCACTAGAGCCCAGGTACTTGCAAGTGTGTGAGTCTGTGTGAAGGCCCATTAAGAACGTATCCAGTTCTTGGTTCAGTCTAGGTAAACTATGTTTCTAGAAATTTGTCCATTTGACTAAGTTCTTAAATTTGGTGACATAAAGTATTTCATACTAATTTCTTATGATTGTACTCTGTAATATCAGTTGTAATTTCTCCCCTCTCAATTCTAATTTTGGATATATATGATTTTTCTCTTTGTTCTTTAGTAAACCTAACCAATGGTTTGTCAATTTTATTGATTTTTTCAAAGAACCAGCTCTTTGTTGCATTAACTTTATCAATTGTTTTTCTGTTCTCAAATTCATTAAGTTCTGCTTTAATGTTTATTAGTTCTTTTCTTCTGCTGGCTTTGGACTCTTTTGTTATTGTTTTTAGTTCTTTTGGATGGGATGTTAGGATGTTTGTTTGTGACTTTTCTTGTTTCTTGAGATAGGCCTATAATGATATAAATTTTCTCTTATTGCTTTTGCTATGTCCCAACAATTTTGGTATGTAGTGTTTTCATTGTTGTAGGTTTCTGTGTATTTTTTAATCTCTTGTTTTATTTCTTCTTTTACTTAGTCATTTTAATAGCATGTTGTTCAATTTCTGTGTATATGTGATTTGTCAGTTTTCTTTGTACAATTGATATTTAATTTCAAAGTGTTGTGCTCTGAGAATACACTTGGTATGATTTGAATATTTTTGAACTTCCTGAGGCTGAATAGACCAATCAACAGTACAAATAATGAAACAATTATCCGAAACCATCACAAAGGCAAAAGTACCGAACCAAATTATTTAACAATGAGTTATATAAAGCTTTTAAAGAACTAATGCCTATCCTCCTGAGACTATTCCAAAAATTTAAGATGAGGCAACACTCCCCAACTCATCTACTGAGACCAACATTTCCTTAATACCCAAACCAGGGAAAGACAGTACAAAAAACAAAACTATACATCAATATCTCTGATGAACAATGATGTACAAATCATAATCAAAATATTTGCAAATAGAATATAACAATGCATTAAAAAATTATACATTGTGATCAAGTGGGATTCATGCCAGAGGCACAAGAATGATTCAACATATACAAAACAATCCATTTAATACAGCACATAAACAAAATAAAAGATAAACACCATGATTATCTCGATTGATACAGAAAAAATTGTTTGACAAGATACATTGTCCATTTATAATAAAAACACTGAATAAAATGGTAATTGAAAGAAAGCACCTCAACATAATAAAGACCTTATATGACAAAACCTCAGCTAATATTATACTGTACAGGGAAAAAGCTAAAGCCTATTCTCCTAAAATCAGGAATAAGACAGGATGTCCCCTGTCACCACTGCTATTTAATACAGAACTGGAGGTTCTATTCAGAGCAATCAGGCAAGAAAAAAGTATAAAATGTTTCCAAATTAGGAGAGAAGTCGAACTGTCACTCTTCTTAGATTACATATATATTTATATAGAAAATTCTAAAGATTCTTCCAGAAATGTATTACAAACAATATACAAATACAGCAAAGTTACAGGATACAAAATCTATGTACAAAAATCAACTGCATTTTTATAGACCAACAACAAAACATCAGAGAGATAAATGAAAAGTTCTTCCTTTTGTGATTGCAATCAAAATTATAAAATACTTAGGAATGAATCTAACAAAGAATGGGAAGGTCTTAAACACTGGAGACTCTAAGACATTATTAAGAGAAATTGAAGAAGACACAAAGAAATAGAAGGTTATTGTATGTTCATGGATTGGAAAAATCAACATAGTTAATATGATCATATTACCCAAAGTAATATACAGATTCAACACAATTCCCATCAAAATACCACATTCTTTCAAGAAATCGATTTTTAATAAATTATCAAATTTACATATAACCACAAAAGACCCTGACTCACCACAGCTATCCTAATAAAAAAGAATAAGCTATGGGCATCTCACTTCCTGACTTTAATCTGTACCACAAAGACTCAATAATCAAAACAGCTTGGTATTGGCAGAAAAACAAGTATACAGACTAATGGAACATAATTGAAAACCCAGAAATAAACCCACAAATATATGAACAGATTACTTTTTACATATGAGAAAAAGTATACAGTGGGGATAAGAAAGCCTCTTCAGTAAATGGTGCTGGGAAAATTGGAAAACCACATTCAAAAGAATGAATCTGGACTGTGAACTGTAACCATCTACCAAATTTAACTCAAAGTGAATTAAAGACCTCTACATAAGACCTGAAACAATAAATTGTGTAGTAGAAAACAGTACTAAAATTATAGACCTTGGAGTCAGGGAGGATTTTATGAGCCTGACCCCAAAAGCAGGGAAGATTAAAGCAAATGTAAATGAATGGGACTTTATCAAACTAAAAAGCTTATGTACAGCAAATGAAACCATAAACAAAGCAAAGAGGCAATCAACCAATTGGGAGAAAATATTTGCAAGCAATGCCTGTGATAAGGGTTTTATATCTGAAATATATAAAGAACTTATACAATTCAACAGCAAAAGAAAAAACAACAAGTAGTCCAACTAAAAAATGGGTGGAAGACCTAAATGGACACTTCACCCTTGAAGACACACAGATGACCAAGACATATGAAAAAATGCTCAAATTCACTAGATATTAGGGACATGAAAATCAGAACCACAATGAGATATCACCTAACAACTGCTACAATGGCTATAATCAACAAAACAAGGAACAAGATGTGCTAGCTAGGCTGTGGAAAAAAAGGAACCACTTTTACACTGCTGGTGGGAATGCAAATTGGTACAACCATTTTGTAGGACATTATGGAGATTCCTCAGAAAATTGGGAATGAAGCCACCCTATATCCCAGCAATCCCCCTTTGGGGTATCTACCAAACAAACAAACAAAAAAGCTTGAAAACCTTAATTCATAAAAACATATGTACCAATGTTCATTGCAGCACTATTCATGGTGGCCAAGACATGGAAATAACCAAAGTGCCCCTAGATGAATGGATAAAAAAGTTGTGGTACATATATACAATGGAATATTACTCAGTGATAAGAAAAGATGAAAATCTGCCATTAGCAACAACATGGATGGAACTTGAGGTCATCATGCTAAGTGAAATAAGCCAGTCAGGAAAAGCTAAGAACCACATGACTTCACTCATATGTAGAATAATTGAACTGAAAGCAACAACAAAAAAATCTCATGGACATAGTCAATAGTTTGGTGGTTGCCTGAGGATAAGGGGGGGAGGGAAGTAGAGGAGGGTGGAGGGGGAACTAAATGTACGGTGATGGAAAGAGTTGTATACCTGGAACGTATGTAGTTTTTGCTAACCAATGTAACTCTAATAAATATAACAATAAAGAAACAGTGTGTCTGGCTTTTCTGATGTCTTTTATTTCATTGAGAGAAACAGAAAAATTCCTCACTAATTTTCAATGCCAGATGTTGAGGGGACTCCTTTTACCAGCACTGGATACTTGGGCTGAGGAGCCTGGTGTGGGGCTGGGACACCTTCCTCTTCAGGGAGACCTTTTTCAATATTAAATTACTACCTGTGGGCTTGATGTTAGCCAATTTTGTATTTCTTCTGTTCCTACCAGTCTCTATGAGGCTTCTTCTTTATATTTTTGGTTATAGGGGTTCTGTTTAAATACTCTTCAGCTGATTTTTTGTGGTTGATTCTTCTATAATTTAATTGTAATTTTGATGTGATCCTGTGAGCCATCACACCTAGCATTTACCTTATCCACCATCTTGAATCTTCTTAAGATTCTAGGTTTTATAGTGACCAAAGTGCAAATTAAACAAGGATCTAATATGATGCTAAACTTTGTGTGTTGTCTGCTACATTTAATGCTGAAACTACAAAAACATATTCGTTGTAATAAATATAGGAGTGCTTCATTGACCTCAGATGAATGCCATAGTTTCCTCACTCTGGGTTTTTTTTGTTTTTGTTGTTGTTTTTTTACACTATTCATTTCCTCAGGCTCTATGGGAAGAATAAACAAATTATCATACATAATATATCCTAACTTCCTTCTCTGTGTATGGTTTTAATTTGAGATGGTTTATTTAGTATACTTTTATTGAAATAATGTCTTTTCTAGAAAGAGTAACATAAATATTTCCAATAATAGAGATCTCGATCATCTACTTGGACCAAAGAAAAGCAGAGAAATTTATGGGAGACACAATAGGAAGAATTCTCAAAGGCACATTGCTGAAACTAAAAGTCCAGTGTTTATTTTTGCAACTAAAAAATATTTAGGATCTTTGTATATTACTAGTACTCAACTAATTTAAAATCTCCCTTTAGTGAGTAAAGCATTAAAAATGGCTGGATTATTCTAGAAATGTTTCTATTAATAAAAAGTGTCTAGGTTCTTAATGTTGAGGTGCAAAAATAAATCCCATTTGAAGTAATATTGTTACATAGTTTTTACTTTGTAGACCATTGCTTTAAATCCCAAAGAAGGAAGGCCAGGAAGAATGAGCAGTTTGAACACTCGTTTTGCAGACCCACAAAACCCAAAATCAAGTACTGGTCCTGGCCCTTGTGGACCCATAAGCTGAACTGTGTTGTGTCCCCATTTTGGTTCTCACCAGGATGAGCTTCCGAGTGGGAAGCCCCCAGTTCAGCCCCCAGCTCAAGAAGGGAAGCCTCCCATGCAGGAGGACCTCACCTACCTGTGGAATGAAACTATGTCAAAAACTGATGACGTACAAATATGGAGACTGCTCTGGGACCACCCCTTCTCTCTCTATCTCTCTGTCTCTGTCAAAAACAATAAAATAAATGTTAAAAAAAACTCAAAGAAATAGAAACAGCAATTCACATCCTCACCCTATCTCTACCTTCAAGTACCATTCTCCAGGCTAGTAGATTCCAATTCTTTTAGATATACTGTTTTGTATTTATCTTGCTATTACTAAATAACATGCTATACTTGCATTTATTCATTTTTAATTTCAGATATTATTGTTTGGCTTCTTAGTTTTGCATATGAGAAATTCTCTTAACCATCATCATAAAATCATCTTAAGTTTCCTTTTTCCTTGTTTGATACATTAAGTGAATATAATTTTTAGGTTATAAAATTTTTTCTTCTTGAATTTTGAAAATATTTCTCCAATTTTACCTACCCCTCAGTTTTTCTGTTGAGAAAATTTTTTCTTGTTTCAGATGTTTTTTATGTCACTTGTTATGTTTTTCTTTTCTTTGTTTGTTTAGTTTACTCTTGGGAAACTTTTAGGATCTAATTGCTTCTGTTTTTTATTTTATTTTTTTTATTTTACAATAAAGTGCTTTTTTGTAAGTCTTCACTCATATTTAGTTGCCAACTAAATATTTCCATTCATTATTGGAAATAATTTATGTTCTTCAATTTTTAGAAATTCCATTTTATTATTTTATTAATTGTTTCCAACTTTGTGGTTATTTTTCAGGCAATTATACAAATTTTATTTTAATGAAGTAGGACCTTCTGAACTTATTTGTTTTGTTATTATTTCCTTTTTTCCCAAGGCCTGATATTTTATCTACTTACTGTGTAGTATCATCAACCTTGTATTTCAAACATTCTATTGATATTTTTTTTGTTACGTGCATGATGATGATGATGATGATGACATCCTGTTTTGCTCCCTGTACTCTCTCTGTTTCCTCTAACCATCAGCTGTTTGTTTTTTTAGTGTATTTTTTTTTATTTTAGAAGTTTCTATTTTAGTATTTGTTCATATTTAGAAGTGAGGCATGACAAGCTGATTGCAATCTCTGCAATTTTATGGTATTTCTTGGGTCATTCAACCACCCCAGACAGAAAATCATCCACCAATCCTTTTCCTAAGATTTTAATCTCAGTTGCCATTACTCCAGAAATTGAGAAAAAAAAAGGGCTGAGTGCATATTATAATGCAGAGTGTTGATTCCCATATAATATTCTAGTTTTCATTGTGGTATCATTCATTTCTGTTCCAAAGATCTACAGATCCAGAATCCCCTTATTCAAATGTCTACTATTTTAAGTCAGAATAAGGAGGGTATCTGAAGGTATAATTGCTCTTTAAACACACTATCAGACACTCTTCTTGCTTTGTTTGTTTGTTTGTCGTGTTTGTGTGTTTGTAAATCTTTGCTCACAATCAGACATTCAGAGCTACCTGGAGATTGTAATTTCTGACTTTTCCTAGGCTCTAAACAAAAATTCACTTGTTTTGTTGCTGTCCTCCATCTTGTTCCTTCACTGCTCTCAAAAACTTAGCCTTCAGCTTTTGAAGTTCTATTATATCTGTTACTACACCCCATGCTATCTTCATCTCTCCTCTGTTATAATTCTTTTCTCACTCTTTAGTTTTAAATATTTATCTAATTTTTATTATTTTTATTGATTTCATCTTCAATGCTTAAACAAATTTACCATCAACTTTATTCTCCCCTTTCATAAAGCAAGTATTGTTCCTTAGTTTGTACTTAAAATAATAAACACACATCTTAGAAAAGGTAAAAAAATATATATTAAAATGACTTACTTCTTCCAGATTTTAATGCTCTTTATGCTTTGTCTAAATTAAAAAGATTTATTGCTCTCTAATTTCATCAATGCATACATTTTCTCTTTGCATTTTTCAACAATAAGACCACCAGTTCATCTGATGTGGTTATAGAACAAGAAAGAAACAGGTGTCACATAGAACATAATGTGTTCTGTTTTTAATATGCCTCACAGTTATAGAGTAAGATTAAAGATGCTTGATGGAGGAACCATAACCTAGAATGTTTCAGACACTAAACTCAGTTTGAAATTTTACTATTATAATTTGTGTGAATTCATCAAGAGAGTGCTTGCATTGTCAGCACATAAACTAAAATAATCAATCAAGAAAAATTGAAAAATTACTATGAATTGGTATTTATTCCTAGTACAGTATTACAGAGAAATGTCAATAATTTCCTCTATGAATAGAAAAACACAAAGCTGGCCATGAAGACACCAGTCTGCCAAAATGCCAATTCTATTTCTATAAAAGATTTACTGGGAAAGCTGGGATGGCTCAGTGGGTAAAGCGCTCACTTTGAAGCCCCGGGGACCGAGGATCTAATCTTGGCCCAGGCCCATGCGCACCCACATGCTGGGCTGGGGTGTGCCCCCAGTTCAGTTCTTGCCCGGACCTATGTGGGAGGCTCCCGGCCAGTTCCTGACCTGCGCAGCCCTGTGCCCACCTGTGGAGTGAAACTATATGGAAAACTAATGTCAACTGTGGAGACTGCTCTGGGACCTCCCCCTTCCCTCTGTCTCTCTCTGTCTTTGTTTCTCTCTGTCAAAAATCAATAAAATAAATTAAAAAAAAAAAGATTTACTCTACACTTCAGCAAAAACTATTTGAACACACTTCTGTTAAAAGCCTGTAAGCATAATTCAAGGGAGATTCATGGATGCATTTGTCAATTCTGTTGAGAATATGGCACAGTCAGTATCTATTTCTTGTGGCAGAAAATGCTTGCCTCTCTTGAGTAACAAAAATATTTTATTATACAACGATTTGAAAGATAAGGAAATCACATGGATATCAACAGAACACAGAGCTCCATGTAACATAAGCAGGAAAGCAATGCAGAGGGATATTTCAGAATAGGATACTTTGTGCTTAAGGACAATCCCTTAAGTACAGAAAGAAAAATGCTTTTATAAGTTGTCAAAATATATGAGTGGTAGTTACAACAATAAAATAAAGAATATGTGTATTCAATATTAAGTATTTTAAGTACTCTGTATTTACGAGGTGTCATAAAAAATACGATGACTATTTAAAGTAAAAAAATACTACAGTAAAAGACACATTGTCATTCACTTCTCTCAAAATACCTTTCCTTGCCTCTAACATACTTAACCAGTCATTCCTGGCACTTACTGAAGCAGTTCTGGAAGACTTCTTTTATGCTTTTTGTTGCATTGTCACAGCTGCCACAATGTCATCAATCAATTCAAAACATTTACTTTTTATGGTCATTTTGACTTTGAGAAAAAGCCAGAAGTTTCATGGTACCAGATCCAGTGAATAAGGTTAATTAAGGACACATCATAATGTTTTCATTTGACAGAAATTACCATACCAGAAGTGATGTGTGACATGAATCAATATAGGACATTGAGGCAGCCACAAAAGTGAAACTAAAGATACTGACTAAATAGGACTTTCATAATTGCTTCAGACATGGCAAGAACTATGAAATACATTAAGTGTGTTCAAAGTGAAGGGAAGTTTATTTAGAGAGAAAATAATGGCAATGAGTATTTTACTGTAATTAAAAAAAATAAACATTAACCATATTTTTTATCATGCCTTACATATTTTAAGTTGATGTAATAATTATACACAGCATCAAATGAGTAATAAAATTATTGGGGTCATTACTTTGTGAAGTACATAAATGTCTAATCACTATATTGTTTTGTACACTTGAAACAAACAAACAAACAAAACATTTAGTAGCAGTGATACTTGAAAATGTATGAGAAAAACACATCAACTATTGAAAAGATTTTCTTTTTTAAAATAGGTGTACAAGTATTTCTATTTGTTAATAAAAAATGATTAGGAATATTGAACAGTTTCTGTTGCTGGCCCCACTCATGCCTGGAACACATGTGGCCTAACAGCCAAGCGCACATGAATTCCTTTATGAAAATCAAACTGTAGGCTAGAAAAGCCCTTGGTTGGAACTGATACTAACATCTGCCAATTAAATAAATTGCAGGGCACTGTTTAATATATTTCAACTTTTCTTGCTTAACATATATTGAGACTGAGCAATGTGCTGTTGGCTTTGCAGAATGTAAGCACAACATGGTTTCTTTCTTCAGTAGTGGAGCAACACACACACACATGCACGCACACCCTGCTTAGTTAAGGGAAACATGATGTGACCATTATTTGTAAGTCTTTGCTTGCTGAATTCAAGAAGCCCAGAGTCTTAACATCAAATGAAGTAAACAGGTAGGTTAACATCTATTGTGTTCTTATTGTGGTGGTTGAATAAAAGAAAAAAAAAACTTAGTTTTACTAAGTAAATAGCACTAGTTCATATAAAACAATTAGAGATCATGTAGTAAATAAAAGATGGTGTAAAATCAAGTGCTGTATTTTAGAGGTGTTTTTCAAGAAATGAGTCATGGTGAAAATAAAAATAGATTTGTCTTCTAATACATAACCTATCATAAATACTCTTAAATTTCAGAATGTAGAGCATGATAATATACCCAGTATAGAAGTAAAGAAAAAGTAAATTTTTTGAAGAGTAAATTTGCTTGCTATGCTCTCATTTCTATAGAATTAAATATTGGAAATAATATGTTTCAATGTGTAAACAGTGATTATTACACAACCATGATATACTTTTGAAAATAGAAGAGACTGAGGTCATATTAGGCATGCTAGTAACTAAATTCTTCCTCAATTTCCAACATACCCATGATAAAAGATACAGTTTTTTTGGATATATGCTGGAAACCTAAATTTGTGGATCAGATTTATATGAGGTCTGACAATTAAGTTTGATAACTTGTCCTAGAAAAAGTGTTGCTTACCTTATTGTTGAATAACACTACGGTCAGTTTTGAAGTACTACCCTTGGGGAGCTATGCATTGATGCCAGTGTCTAGTCTGTCCTTCAAAGCAATTTTGGAACACATTTTCTGAAATGTGCATCAGCGCTGACCTCATATTAACCTTGATGTCCTGAATGTCATCCAAATGTCTTTCTTTCTATATTTTCTTTACCTGGGATAGAGAAAAAAGTAATTGGGGGCCATGTCATGTGACCAGAAAGGGTCTTTTGATGCAGTTATTCATTTGCTGGCTAACAACTCCTTCACAGACAGTGCCCTATAAGCTGGTGATTGTGATGGTGCAAAAGTCATGAGTTAATGGTGAAACATTCAGGTCATTTTATTCTAATTTCTTCATACAGCCTTTTCAGCATTTCCAAATAGTAAGTATGGTTGACTGCTTATGCAGTTGGTCCAAATTGATAATGAGCAATTTCTCTGATTATCAAAAAAGGTTAACAAATTTTTTCGCTTTTTTTTTCTTTTGTGCCTATTTTTATTTTTATTGTTAAATTTATTGGGGTGACATTGGTTAGTAAAAATTACATAGGTTCCATATGAATAATTCTATGGTACATACTCTTTGTGTTGCATTATGTGTTCACCATTCAGAGTCAATTTTCTTTCTATCACCATATATTTGGCTTGCTTTTCCACCTCTCCCACCCTTTTTCCCCCTTACGATCAGGTAACTGCCAAATTATTGGCTATATTCAAGAGTTTTTGTGTCTTTGCTGCATTCAGTTTTATATTCCACAATGAGTGAAGTCATATGGTTCTTAATTTTTTTTGTCTGGCTTATTTATCTTATCATGATGATCTCAAGGTCCATCCATGTTGCTACAAATGGAAGTATTTCATCTGCTCTCATAGCTGAGTAATATTCCATTGCATATATGTACCACAGCTTCTTTATCCAGTCATCTATCAAAGGACACATTGGTTGTTTCCATGACTAGGTCACTGGGAACAATTCTGCAGCGAACATAGGGGTATATATATCTTTGTGGATTAAGGTTTCCAAATTTGGGGGTAGATGCTCATCAGGGGATTGCCAGGTTATATGGTAGCTCCATTACCAAATTTCTGAAAAAACTCCACACTCTTTCATAGTGGTTGTACCAATTTGCATTCACACCAGCTGTGTATAAGGGTTCCTTTTACTCCACTACCTCTTCAGCACTGGCTATTCCTTTCTTTGGTGATAATAACCATTCTAACAGGTGTGAGGTGGTATGTCATTGTGATTTTGTTTTGTGTTTTCTTAATATTTAAAGAAGTGGAGCATTATATGTGTGTGTGTGTGTGTGTGTGTGTATATATATATACATGTATATATATATACAAATGTATATATATATACATGTATATATATATACATGTATATATATATATATATATAAACATTTGTATGACATCATAAACGATGTGTCTGTTCAGGTCATCTACCCAGTTTTAATCCAGTTTTAATTGGAGTGCTTGTTATTTTTTATTGAGTTGTCCGTGTTATTTATATATTTTAGATAACCCTTTGCCAGAGGGGTTGTTTGCAAATATTTTATGTCATTTTATTTGTTGCCACTTTGCTTTGTTGAAGGTTTCTTTTGCTGTGCAGAAGCTGTTTACTATGAGATAGTCACATTCATTTATTTTTTGCTATTACTTCTCCTGCCACTGAAGTAAAGTTTATAAAGTCCTATTTGAACACAAAGTCAACTAGTTTAGTCCAATGCTCTCTTCTAAGCAGTTTATTGTTTCTGATAATATGTGGAAGTCTGATTTCTTTTCTTTTTTTATTTTTTTGTTAAATTTAATGGGCTGACATTGGTTGGTAACAATTAGATAGTTTACAGATGTACAAGTCCACATCACATCATTCATGTAACGTATTATGTGCCCACCACCCAGAATCAGCTCCCTCTCCATCACCATATATCCGGTGCCCACTCCCACCTCCCCCACAACTCTCCCTCCCCCCCTTCCAGGTAACCACCAAACCATTGAGTGTGTCCACAATGCTGGTGCCCACTCTAGCCTACCCTCCATCTCTCCCTCCCCCCTCCTCCCCTTCCCTCAGGCAATCACCAAGCTATTGAGTGTGTCCATAGGTCTCTGTGTCTTAGTTACTTTCAGCTTTATATTCCACCTATAAGTGAGGTCATAGGTTTCCTGATTCTTTCAGTCTGACTTATTTTGCTTAATAAGATGGTCTCTAGGTCCATCCATGTTGCCAGAAATGACTGTATTTCATCATTTCTTATCGCTGAGTAGTATTCCATTCTGTAAATGTGCCACATCTTCTTTATCCAGTCGTCTATCGAAGGGCATTTTGGTTGTTTCTATGTTCTGGCCATGAATAGTGCTGCGATGAACCTGCGGGTACAAACATCCTTAAAATTGAAGGTTGTCAGGTTTTCTGGGTAGATGCCCAGTAGAGGGATGGCTGGGTCATGTGGTAATTCCATTTGTAATTATTTGAGGAATCTCCATACAGCCTACCATAGTGGTTGTACCAGTTTACATTTCTACCAGCAGTGTATGAGGGTTCCTTTTTCTCCACAGCCTCTCCAGCACTTGTTATCCATGGTCTTGTTGATTAAAGCCATACTAACAGGTGTAAGATGGTATCTCATTATGATTTTTATTTGCTTCTCCCCAATTGCTAGTGAAGTGGAGCATTTTTTCATTTATCTGTTGGCCATATATATGTCTTCATGAGAGAAGTGTCTGTTAAGGTCCTCTGCCCATTTTTTAATTGGATTGCTTTTTTATATACTGTTGAGTTGTACAAGTTCTTTGGATATTTTTGATATTAGCCCCTTATCAGAGGCATTGTTTGCAAATACTTTTTCCCAGTTGGTTATTTGCCTCTTTGCTTTGTTGATGGTTTCCTTTGCAGCGCAGAAGGTTTTTAACTTCATAAGGTCCCATTTCTTTATTTGTGCTTTTACTTCCCTTGCCACTGAAGTCAGATTTATAAAATCCTCCCAAAATCCAAGGTCTACAAGAGTAGTGCCAATGTTTTCTTCTATGCAATTTATTGTTTCCTTTCTTATTTGGAGGTCTTTAATCCAGTTTGAGTTAATTTTGGTATATGGTGAGAGAGAGCAGTTCACATTCAGCCTTTTGCATGTGGTTTTCCAATTTTCCCAGCACCATTAACTGAAGAAGCTTTCTTTTTCCCACTGTATATTTTTTGATCCTTTATCAAAAAAAATCTGTCCATATATCGTGGGTTTATTTCTGGGTTTTCAATTCTGTTCCATTGGTCCATGCCAGTACCTAGCTGTTTTGATTACTGAGACTTTGTAGTACAGATAAAAGTCAGGCAGTGAGATACCCCCAGCTTTATCCTT
>PVKE010029297.1:0-20369 GCA_004027555.1 Craseonycteris thonglongyai | reverse complement strand
TGGTTTGGTGGTTACCAGGATAGGGGGGAGGAGTGGGGGGACAGTTGTGGGGGGAGGTGCGAGTGGGCACTAGATACGATGCATGAATGATGTGAGGTGGACTTGTACATCTGTAAACTGTCTAATTGTTACCAACCAATGTAACCTCATCAAATTTAACAATAAATTAAAAAAAAAAAATAAATAAGATTAGAGAAAAGAGCCTCCTGGAGACTCTTGCAAACACAAGGACAAGAGATAAGAAGTCCTTGAGTCGCAGAAAGACCAGCAATGATAGAAATCATGGCCAAGAACAAACGGTTCTCAGAAAGTCCTTGCCAGCACTCAATACAGGTGCAAGGTCTGCCCCTATCCCCCATCCCACCTTGAGTCCAAAACTCCCCCTCCTCACCTTGAGTCACAAGAAACACATAGGACCCTTGACAAAGGACTCCAATCACATAGATGCTGAAAAGGGTATCTAAGCTGTAAGGAATCTATGGAGAGCACGTGCTTAGATGCTACTAGCCCCGTGTGCTCTGCTGGCTAATAAAATCTCCTTCTACCTAAAAAAAAAAAAAAAAAAAAAAAGATCTTCATCAACATTATCCACAAATTTCAGATAGTGCTAATTCTTTTGTTAGAGCTATCATACTCCCATCTAACTATTACTTCTCACTATTTCACAACACCAGTAATATTCCTAATATGCAAAAGTATAAAAAGAAAAGTTTAAGCCAGTAATAATTAATTTAATTATTCTTACTTTTCTTTAATTGTTAAATTTATTAGTGTAACATTGATTAGTAAAAATTACATAGGTTCCAGCTGTACAACTCTATAGTACTTCGTCTATGTGTTACAATATGTGTTCACTACCCAGAGTCAACTTTCTTTTCATTACCATATATTTAGCTCCCCCTCCCTCCTCTCCGACTCTCCTGCCCATTACCCTCAGGTAATTACTAAACTATTGACTATGTCCATGAGGTTTTGTTTCTTTGTTGCTTTCAGTTTTATATTCCACATATGTGTGAAGTTGTGTTTGGTTCTTAGCTTTTTCTGTCTGGCTTATTTTGCTTAGCGTGATGATCTCAAGTTTCATCCATATTGTTGCAAATGGCAATATTTCATCTTTCTTATAGCTGAGTAATATTCCATTGTATATATGTACCACAGCTTTTTTAAGTAGTCATCTAACAAAGGGCACTTTGATTATTTCTATGATTTGGCCACAGTGAACAATGAGTAAAATCCCTACCCAGCTAAGGTCTTGCCTGAAAGTTAAAGGAATGCAAGATGTATGGCAATAAAAGCTAGTGGTCCCCTCTCTCTTTCTTGCTTTAAACATAGGAATAAAGAGAGAGGACCACTACCTTTTATTGCCATCCTGCATTCCTTTAACTTCAGGCAATACCTCAGCTGGACAGGGATTTTATTTATGGAATGTAATTTTCATTCTGATGGGGTCTGATTTTTTGGTAGTCTTGCAAACATGAAATTGAGGCTATTTGCTATTAACCCGCTGTATTGGATATGTTGATACAAAAAGTTGCCTAAGAATGGTCCAAGTTCCAGGGTTTTACCCATAATCCTTGCAGACATAGAATATATGTAGGAGAAACCAATTATCTCTTTAGACTTAGTGTCAACCGTTTGGCCAGTACTGGGACTATTTCCCAATGGTTCCATCAACGTCTCCAGAAGCTAGAAATGTCTACATGGCAATCTCAACTGCAATTTAGTCTAAGCGCTATTGTCCACCTAATTGGGTAAGTCACTCTTTTGGGAACTAAAAACTTCAGGCCAGCAGAGTTCAGAGTTATTGGAATGGGAAACAAAATTTGAAAGTGATTGATTCTCAGACCTATATAATTTGGCTATGGAAGAAAGAACACCATTAATATAATGTTACTAGTTCAATACATGCCCCTTTAAGATTACACAGCAACTCATAGCTTGATGCTTTACAGCTATCACTAAAGGAAAGTTTTAAATAGATCTTTCTACCATTTGGTAAATCTATTTTTTTTTTTTTTTGTATGATAGGCTACCTAATGATTCCAGTTATCCCAAGGGTATCATCTTTTTGCCTCCCTACTTTCATTGTTAAATGATGTCCTTTGCTTAGAGACAACGTTTTGTCTTTGTAAAGCACTTAACAAAGTCATGGATAATGGTGCTGTCAGACATGACAGATGGGGAAAGCAAGTCTGGGATGTCAATTTCAGTGGCAGGTAGGGCAGGAGATAGGTCATTGGAAGAAGCTTGATGTAATGGATGTAGCACAAGATAGCAGCTGAGCCCCTCTATTGGGGTGCCAAATTATGGTGCCTAAAGTTGCTTTCTACCACTGGGAAATTTTATATTTAGTTATGATGGTATTCAGATTAGCTGAGGTGAAGTCCCCATGTAAAATTTCCATTTCTTTTAGTATCAGTTTTTAAGCCTAAAATTCTAGTTTTGTCTATGGCTTTCCACTGATGTTTTCTTTAGGAAGAGGGAGAGTAGGTTGGAGTCACTAAATATAGAACTAAACAGAGGTTCTCATCTCTAGGAAGCCATTTATTTTTAAAAATATTAATTTTATTGTTTGCGAGAAGGTGAGAGAGACAGAGAGAGAAGAGGGGAGGGTGCAGAGCAGTCTCCACAGTTGTACATCATTAATTGTGACATAGTTTGATTCAACACAGGTCGATATGGGGTGCAAGGGGTGGGGACTGAACTGGGGGTCTCCCTTATGGGAGGTAAGAATCTTCCCCACCACGCCATCCTGGCAGTTCTGCCGCAGTTCAGCATATGGGTTTGCACAAGCCTTGCCAGGAATCAAACCCAGGATCTCTTGGCTGCAAGGTAAATGTTCAACTGCTGAGCTTTCCTGGCATCCCCTATGCATTTTTTTTTTTTTTTAGTGGGAAAAAAAGTCACGTAAATCTTATTTCTCTGGTTTGTTGTTCTGCATTATAGAGATCATACATATTCCTTGAGTTGTCAAAGAGGAACTAATTGGGAGCCTTCAGAGGCTAAGTTTAGCAAGGGCGGGGAACTATGGAAATCATATTATAGGACTCAACAATGGGATAAAGAATAATGATATGGGTATAATTATTTTCAGGGAAGTCTGGCAGTTGAAATACCGTAAGCAAAACAAGGTTGAGCAGAGAAGCAGGATCAGGTTAAGTTCCTTAAAACTGAAAAATGAATAACTTCATTTGAAAGCAAGGGCCAAGTAACTGGAAAAAAGCAATGGATCAGAAATCATGAGTCATGCATGGCCTCAGTTCTGTGTTTACGTGTATGCTTTGGGGAAATTTGTTAGGTGTCTCTCAAACTCAGATTGCTCACTTAAAATGATAAATTACCTTCTTTTCCTAAAGATTATAAGAGTAATTAGAAAAGCTGGGATGGCTCAGGAGGTTGAATGCTCGTTTTGCAGCCCTGGGGACCGAGGATCGAGCCTTTGTGGACCCATGTGCTGAACTAGGCTGTGCTTCCCATGTGGGAGGCCCCCAATTCAGTTCGCACCCCCAGTTTGGCCCCTGGCTTGGGGAGGGTGTGCCTTCCCTGCCCAGTTCCTGCCCTATGCACCCCTGCCCATCTGTGTGGAATGAGACTTTATCAAGAACTGATGATATACAGCTATGGAGACTGCTCTTGGCTCTCCCCCTTCTCTCTGTCAAAACATTAAAAAAAAAAAATTAAAAAAAGAGTAATTGCCTCTGATTTGGTCCCATACAAATTATCTATGTAATTTCAAAATGTGGGGGGGTGGGATTATTACTTTTTTTTGAAGATTATGTCATCCTTGATAACCTCTGGAATTCTGGCCACCTAGGGTTAAAGTGTATAAATAGCTATGAAAAACATCTCCTTGGCTCAGAAGGCACATAATTGGTGGCCTTTGCAAATCTTAGTTAACATCCTACACAAAAAATTCCCACTGCTGCCAGCCTTGCAAAGATATCACTGTGTGGCCAAACAAAATGCATTCTGCTCTGAGTCATGCATCATCAACAAAATTGCCACTTCAGCCCTGATTCCAGAATCTTTATAGTTAGTTCTAATTTATGGAGCAAACATCAGAACAGTTTGATTTTTCAGATGCCAAGATGAACTGGCATTTGCTAAAATCTTGTTTTGACTCATAATCTGATTGTATTTGAACTTAACACTATGAGAACGGCAGAAATATGAGACATCAAAGTCCTAGGAAAAGTCCTACATTTATTGTTCTAGTTTTTAAACCTTTCGAAATGGGGTTTGTGTTTAAAAGGGGTAGGGATTGGAGAGTACTCTTATAGAATTCTTATTTTATTAGTTTGACATTTGACTAAATAAACACATACATACATACATAGGACTAGCACCTAAGTGTACAAGGTCTGACAATTAAGTTTGTGAACTCATTCTAGAAAGGGTGCTACATACCTCATTGCTGAATATTTGCATGGTCACCTTTGAAGTACTCCCTTTGGGAAGCTATGTATGGATGCCAGCACCTAGTCCACCTTTCTAAGCAATTTGGAACTCTTTTTCTGAAATGGCTGTCAGAGCTGTCATTATATTACCCTTGATGTCCTGAACATCATCAAAATATCTTGCTTCAATATTTCCTTTATCTTTGGGTAAAGAAAAAAGTCCTTGGGGGCCAGATCACATGAGTAGAAACAGTTTTCCAATATACTTACTGTTTACTGGCCAGAAACTTGCACAGACCATGCCATGTGAGCTCATGCATTGTTATGATGCAAGAACCATGAGTTGTTGACAAAAAGTTCAGGTCATTTTCATCTTTTTCATTCAGCATTTTCAACACTTCCAATTAGTCAACTTGGTTGACTGTTTGCCCAGTTGGTACAGATCTATAATGAACAATCCCTCTGCTACTTCCGCCCCCCCCCCAAAAAAAAACAAAACAAAACAGTTAACAACACTGTTTTAACTCTTAATTTAGACTGATGTAAATTTTTTGGTCATGAAGAATTGGCTGATTTCCATTGTGCACTTGCATGCTTTGTTTCAGGATCGTATTGGTACACCTGTGTTTCATCACCAGTAAACACAGCTCAAAAGATCATCTTGACTTTCCAAAATGTCTTGGTAAACTTTGAATATACTTTACTTTTTGTTCATTAGTGAGTTTTCTTCGGGACAATTTTTGCACAGACCTTTCCCATGCTAAGATTTTCAATGAAGATTTTCCTAACTGTTTCCCTATCCATGTTTACTTCTTCTGCTATGCTTCTCACAGTCAGCTGACAATTTTGATGCAACAATTTGACAAACTTTTGCAATGTTTTCATTCATTAGGCTTGTTACTGGCCCCCCTGACCTCTCTTTACCAGTGACCCTTTCTCTCTCCTCAGCAAAATTTTTTATCCTTTGTACACTGCTGTTTTCTTTGTGTCATTATTTCCATAAACTTAGATTAACATGTCCTTGATTTACTTCCGCTCTAGCCAAGTTTAACAAGAAATTTGATGTTTGTTTGTTTCTCTAATTCAAGTTTCGACATGCTCAAGAGGACACACAAAATCATGCAACAACAATAATGAACACCATTCAGTAAGATACTGCCACATGTCAATGTGAGCACAGCTGTGAGACACTGATATACCAAGGTTATAAAACCTTACTGAGTTGATTGTACAGTGGTGCCAATATAAGTGCACAGTGACAAGTTTGTGAACTTAATTGTCAGATATTGTACATTAACAAACTCATTGTTTAGGATAGAAGGTTCCTGGGGGCAAGGAGCTTTAAGTTGTTTGGAAAACTAAGAACATATTTAGATCAAACTAGCTGGTATTATTCAGGTAGGGGAAATATCAGGGCATCCTGTAGATTGTATTGAGAGAAAACAGATATCTAATGATTATGGCTTCTGAAGAAGTTGATTGAGACAACTACCCATCTTCTAATTTTTTATGAAAAACTTTTGATATAAAATGAGGTTTGAGAAATAGTTTGAGGTAAAGAAGGGTAAAGACTCTTTAAAAGTAGAGTTCCCAAGATCTAGATATGAGGGTTGCCTGAGAAAAGGCTTATAATTTGATTCCAGGTACCAAATTAGCTTTTCATCTGGTCATTCAAAGCCTTCTATAACCTAGTCTCATTTTACTTTGCTAGCCTAAGCTCTCATTATTTCTTTTATGTGTGTATCACTCTTATCAATATAATAGCAATATATAGAATTCTGTCATTCTCTACTATATAGACTGTAAGAGGCATTCCACGTATTTACCTCAATCAATTTCTATAAGATATTTATAAGGTTGATATTATAATCTTTATAAATAAGAGAACTAAGGCACAGGAAGGATGATTAACTTGCCAAAAGTCACATAGCGTATTCATAAAATGGCCAGGATTAAAAATTAAGCTTGATTCTCTAGATTACAAGTGGAGGATAAAAGTATTTTAATACTACCAGTGCTCTAAGAGTCTGATAGAACAAGTGACCCCGGCTTCATAACCTAATACCATAGTTTCAACACTGGTGCAAAAGATCTCCTCACCTTCCATGTCAGCTTGAGCAATATATGTGGTAACCTGGTGCCAGGCCTCCGAATGGGAGGTAGCAGTAGGTTATATGCAATGATGTTACTAACAGGGACAAGTAGGTTGGGGAAAAAGACCCAAAAAGAAACAAAAAGCCCAAGACCAATGTACTAGTGTCATGCCAAGACCAGTTCACATCATCTCACAATACAATGAGGGAAGAAAATAGAGTAGCTTAAAGCCCTTTAAGGTACAAAGTAGAAATCATGTTTCTAATGGCTACAGAAGAAACCATTTATTGCTGTCATAGACAAATAGTCACCCAAAGATATCTATGTCCTTATTCCAAGAACATATGAATATATGATCTTAAAGAGTTAAAGAGACTCAGTAGATGTGATTATGGTTAAAATATTGAGAATGTTATCAAGATGATGGCATGAGAGGAGATTCTTGAAAACTCTTCTGAAAAGTGTAAAAAATTGAATGATTAAAATCCAACAAGGGAATCTCTAAGCAACACATAGCTTCAGATGAAAGACCCACACATTGCAAGAAAATGTCTAAAGGTCAGAGAAAAAGAGGTGAATGGGAGACAAGTAGAAAGGGGCAGTATGGAGATGGGACTGCAAAATGTGACCTGGAGACCAGGGAGTGAGCTGGGGGCCAGGGAACATGGGCTGAAGCACAGCAGAATTCTGGGTGGTTGGAGGCTGAGAGCAAATAAGGACCGAGGTATGAGTGGCAGAAGTGCGATGCAGCCCAGGACAAGTTACAGTGCAAACCAAGGCATACTGCATGGCCGTGGGTGAGTTAAAAAAGATGAAATACTGTCATTTGAGACAACATGGATGGACCTTGAGATCATCATGCTAAGTGAAATAAGCCAGACAGAAAAAGAATAAGAGCAATATGACTTCATTCATATATAGAATATAAAATTGAAAGTAACAAAGAAACAAAAACTCATGGACACAGTCAATAGTTTAGTGGTTACCTGAGGGTAAGTGGGGAAGGGAATGTGGGATTAGGGAAGGGGCATGGAATATATAGTGATGAAATGAGAACTGACTCTGGGTGGTGAGCACATAATGCAATACATAGATGATGTAATGTAGAACTGTATACCTGGAACCTATATAATTTTTATCAACCAATGTCACCTAATAAATTTAACAATTAAAAAAATAAAATAAAATTGGGTTGTCTTATATTTTTAAAAAGGTGAAAAAGAAAGAATCCTGAGATTGGGAAAGTATTCTGAATGATCTGATTGGGCCCAATGTAATCATAAAGGTCCTTAAAAGAGAGATGGTGATGTGATAATGAAAGAGGAGAGAGAGAGAGAGGGAGAATGAGGAAGAGATAGATATTGACCCATTTGAAGAGCTGGCTTTGAAGATATAGGAAAGGGTCATGACCCAGGAAATTCAGGTGTCCTCTGGAAGACAGAAAAGTCACAGGGATGAGTTCTTTCTTGCCTAGGACCTCCAGAAGAAACACAACCTTGTCAACACCTTGGCTTGAACTTAGTGAACCCCATTTTTAAAGATTTATTTTTATTGTTTTTGACATAGATAGAGAGACAGAGAGAGACAAAGAGAGAGAGACAGAGAGAAGGGGGAGGGCCCAGAGCAGTCTCCATAGTTACATGTCATTAGTTTTCTACATAGTTTCATTCCACACATCAGCTTAGGGCTGTGAAAGGCAGGGCCTGGTTAGGGGCTCGGGGCTGAACAGGGGGAAACTGGCAAGGGGTCTCCTGCATGGGAAGCATGCCCAGGGTGGGAGCCAAACCGGGGACCTCCCACATAGGAGGCTCGCCTCGGTGAGAACCAAAATGGGGGCATAACCCAGTTCAGCATATGGGTTCACATAAGCCAGTGCTGGGATTCAAGTCTTGGACCTCGAGGATGCAAGGTGAGTGCTCAACTTGCTGAGCCATCCTGGCACCCCTCTATGTGAAACCCATTTTTGACTTCTGACCTCCATTGATGTAAGGAAATACATTTGTGTTGTTCTAAGCCACTAAGCTTATGGTAATTTGTTACTATAGCAACATAGGAAACTAATACATGGACAGCAAGAAGACTGCATTAGACTTCCTAAAATGACAACGTTTGTATGTGGGAGCACTTTGGAGTTAAACAGTTATTGAGTGTTGAGTGAAGGAAGAATGGGGGAAATCAACTAATAAAAAGCAATCCCTGTGCTTGTTTCCTCCAGAGTCGCAGAAGTGAAGGAGCACTGGTTCTTTGTTTATTTTACATTTTCATTCTAATTCCTGAGAGAACAGTTGTTTGCCTCAGGAATCACTCAAGTGTATTCTACAATTAGGAGAATTCAAAGGAATGGCTTCCGGTGAATGTATCAATGTGTCTGAGGAAAGGTTTCCTTGTGTAGCTCAGATGTGGAGCCTGAAATGATAGCTGCTACACCTGTGGCCTTTGCATGTCAACACAGGTGCATTTCAGAAGTAGCATTGGTCTTAGGAGTCACTGAGCGAAGGCTTCCCTATATTATTGTTTAGAGGATCCCTGAAGGATTAATAGAAGAAGCTAAGTCAAGTGCAAGAGTACTGTCCCATTTCAAATGGTACGTATAATCAGCCTACTGACATGTTGAATTTAGCCCAGTAAGACTAGGCTGACAATACGTACTGTTTGACAGTCTGCCCTATGCCTGCATAGTGTGAACATTATAGAATAATACTTTACTGTATATTGTCAAAAGGTTGCATAATATTTAATCAGAAATATTAAGTAATAAGTGTGTTAGTATTTTACCAAAATAAATTAATGAATCTCTTTATAGTGAAGATGGAAAATATATTATTTTTATGGCTGACACTAAAGTTCCTTTTAGAAGATAGTTTTTTTTTTGTTTAAGAAAAATTATTAAAAGCTGTTTAAGATACAAAAGTAATTCTGAGTATATGACTATAAAGAAAACAGAGTCTTCCTGTCTACACAAGAAAATTGGGGTAATATGCTCTGAGAAAGTTGAAGAGTAAAGGAAGAGGAGTGAGTGATAGAAAAAAGAAGAAGGCAAATGCCAGTAAAATGTCATGAGGCTGATATACTTCCTGGAGTGAAGTGGCCATAAAAAAAAAAAAATGCTGATGGAAGGCCAAAGGATAATTTAAGACCAAGGATCTCTAATACTCAATTGAAAGTGCTGTCTAAGTAAAGTCTTGAAATGCTGGGATAGCTCAGCAGGTTGAGTGCTTGCCTTGCAACTGTGACGTCTGGGAATCAAATCCTGGCCCTGGCTGGTGCAAACACAGATGCTGAACTTTGGTGCAATTGATAACATCAGGGATGGTGTCAAAATTTCTCACCTCCGATGCAGGATATCCCTAGTTTGGTTCCTGCCCTACATGGCTTCACATCCACCTGTGTGGAATAAAATCACGTCACAACTAATGATGTACAAATCGGAGACTACTCTAGACCCTCCCTCATTCTCTATCTCTCTCTTTCTCACCTTTTCTCAAACAATAAAACAAATCTTAAAAAATGTCAACTGTTTCTTGATGTCCTCACATTCAACAAAATCAGCTGTACTCATCAATAAGTGGGATTTTTATTTAAAAAAATGAAGAAAGTTTTTATCTAGAGTGAGATAGTTCAAAATAAAGACACTAGACAGAGCAATAAAATGTGTAAACTAATCAAACACACAGTGGAACTCTGAAAACATTCGAATTCCTATTCCGCAATAATTTGTGGAAATATCAGATAGGGCTTTGGATTTTCAAATGACAAGGTATAAAAAGGGGCTTACATTGAGTTTATCTCATTCTCAAGGGTCAGGTAAAACCTAGATTATGTCTAGGTTCCTTATCACAAACAATTGACTAGACTAACTGCATATGAAGAAAGAAGAGATGATGAGTATTATTTCATTGCTAGTCAGCTTCCTTGTTTGAATTTATCACATAAGCTGGGTAGTGAGGTTCCCCAGGAAACAGATTCTGACACAGAGATTTGTTTTCAAAAGATTTACGTGGGAGTGCCCTCAGCACAAACCAGCAAGTAGGGTGAGGACAGGGAAAGTAAGATTGGGCAGAAAGAGAATGTGAAGTGGAGTACAGTTGCAACAGTGTCCTCAGTCGTGAAGGTAGCATGCCCACTTAAGAGCTGTCCTGAATGGAGGCAAGAAACCAGGTTTTTGTTTCCTCACGTAGTTATTAGATCTGAGAGGCCCCTCGGGAGGAAATGATATCCTTGTGTGAATCAGCTTCCTGGAAAAGGGCAGTTCCTGGGGAGGGTCTCATTCGTGAGCATCAGCAAGTAGCACTCCTGTAGCTGTGGGCATGGATGCTTCCGTCTTGAAAAGGGGGATCTTGGATCAGATCTTAGCAAATTTGTGAGTCCCTACTATGTAACTGCTGTTGTTGAGGCTAAAGAAGTTGTTGATCCATGCTGCTTGCTGTAATGATGCTCATAGCCCAATAGGGGGAGATAGATATATAAAAACAAAGGAAAACAAATCCCAGCAATAAAAAAAGGGGGTGCTCATAGAAGGACGTGCAGCAGGCACAGAAGTCAAGGAAAGTTGGGGTACCACCTGACACAGCAATATCAGTTCTAGATATGTTCCTAGGGGAAAGGAAAATGTATGTCCTTGAAAAAAAAATGTGTTTGAATGTTCATAGCAGCGTCACTCACAATAGACAATAGCTAGATTGGGCTAAATATCCATCAACTGGTGAATGGATAAACAAAATCTGCTTTGTCAATGCAATACCAAGGTATTAATGAATAAAAAATAAAGTATTAAACATGCTACAACTCACATGAATCTCAAAAGACGATATGCTCAGTGAAAGAAGCTAGATACAAAAGAACACATACTGTATGATTCCATGTATATAAAATATTCAGAAAAGGTCAATCTTAGGGAAATAGAAGGTACATTAGAGGTTGCCCAGGGCTGAAGGTGGGCATGGAGAAGGACCGTAAATGAGCATGATGTTTCTTTTTTTGAGTGATGGAAATATTTTAAAATTAGAGTGTGATGATTTTTACATAACTTGTAAATATACTAAAATCACTAAATTGTAAACTTAACACTGGTGATATCACATTATGTAAATTGTTGCTCATTAAAGTTGTTAGTAATAATGATAGTGATTTCAAAATATATGGGAGATATATATAGTTATATATATATCTATATATAGTTATATATATATCTATATATAGTTATATATATATCTATATATATATCTATATCTATATCTATATCTATATAGATATATATATAGATATATAGTTAGACTTCAGTGAGGGGAGATAGAGAAATTATGTACCCTGTGAAAAGTGTTTTAGAATAAATATATTTTTCTTCTGTGCAGAGATGCCAGGGAAGTATACTTCAGGTAGAGGAAATAACATATGCAAAAGTGTAAAGGAATAAGTATTTCAGGAAATATTCAGGGAGTTTCCTTTGAGCGTGAAGGTGGACGGGATGAGGAGCAGTTGGCATGTAAACAGTCATCGTAGGCCACTTCATGGAGGATATTTTATGCCAACATAAGAAGTCTGCAATTTCATATTTTAATGCTTTTACACTAGCCTGTTTCTATATCTGAATGCTCTTCTGTTCTTTTTATGTCTGGTTCATTCTTATCTTTCAGTCATTAGTTCAAAAATAACCTTTTCCGTGATGTGTTCCCTGATCGCTTTATCTAAAAAGGTTCTTATCTCTGTTCACTGTTATTCTCCATCAAAAAACACTACTTGTTTATTTACTTTGTTTACAGCTTTTCAGTATTTATCAGAAAGTAAGTGGAGGCTAAATCTGTTTTACTTACTGGAGTTAGGACACTAATAATTGGACTCTGTCTTTCATATTTCTTAGCTGTGTGGCCTTGGAACACCTTACTTGACCTATTGACTTTCAGCTTTTTCTTCTGTAAAATTTGGTAGATTTAACATCTCTACCTATCTTTTAGTCTTAATGTGAAGATCAAGTATCAACATAGATGTAAAAATGTGTTGTAAATGTTAAATCTCTCTAGAAATGTATTAAGTTATTATAACTGAATAATGAATAAAACATTGTTAATGATAGTTATTAATAATTTATTAAAAGTTAAGTCTTCCTGTAAATACATTGAATTATTATAACTGCATAATAAGATAGTATTAATAAATAGTACTAAAGTATTAATTTAGGATTCAGAATATATTTTATGTATATAAGTTATTCTTATGACTTGCATCACACTACAATCCTGAGGTACATAAGAATTATTTGCTCCCATATAAATGGTAACAGTGAGCTGTACTTTAGGAAAGGTTTATATTTGATTTTTATATTTCCTGACTTCCTATTGCTTCATATCTAATTTCTTAAAATTATATATAAACTATAAGTTAAAAGACCTTAAAGACAATCTAAGACATTCTCTTATAGATAAAAATCATTATGTAAACAGTACTGCACAAGATACTTGTGAGATCTTGATATGAATCCTGTATTCTAGCAGAAATAATGAGTTGTAAATAATTAGAATACAAGGCAGAAAGACAAAGTACCATATGAGAGGTGAAAATGAAAATATATGTCTGGAGCAGGAAGAAAATTCCATCACTAGGGTGAACTGGGGCGTGGGTGAGACTCAGTTAATTGACAGTGCTTGTGCTGATACTTTGATGATGGATTAGTTTTCCACCAGGCAGAGGGACAGGTATCAGGTTCAGTCGGCATTCCAAGCAGCAGAAATAACATAAAAAAATCCAGAGGTGTGGACAAAATATGAGATCTCTGTCTGGACATATCTGTAGCCAGGTGGCTAGGAACATGACAAATAGAAAAACAAAAAGTTAGGAATAGGGAAGTTGGGATGGCTCAGCGGGTTAAGTGCTCGCTTTGCAGCCCCAGAGCCCGAGGATCGAATCCTGGGCCCGGCCCAGGCGGACCCATATGCTGAACCGGGGTGTGTCCCCAGTTCAGTTCTTGCCGTGGCCTATGCGGGAGGCTCCTGGCCCAGTTCTTGCCCTGCGCAGCCCCCGCCCAACTGTGGAGTGAAACTACATGGAAAACTAATGCTGTCAACTATGGAGACTGCTCTGGGCCCTTCCCCTTCTCTCTGTTCCTGTCTGTCTGTCTCTCTCTCTGTCAAAAACAATAAAAATAAATCTTAAAAAAAAAATTTTTAGGAATAAAAAAAGAGTGATGTATGGTTCTGTAAGGAGTTAGCTGATCACTTAGAAGGTAGCAATGAAAGTGAAGTGCTTCACTCATTTGACAAATATGTACCAAGTGTCTAATTTATGCCATGCAGAAGCCAGATTGCACTGGTTGTGTGTATTAATTATATTGTATGAGCTCTGTGAAAGTTAAGTAGCATGAATATATGAAGATGTTATATAGTAGACTTTTTAAAACAGAGAAACAAAATGGACAAACACATCTCCAAACACACAGGTATACCATTTGATTGAATGACTTAGAGAAATACAAACACTTGGGAAGATGGAATGTTTGAAAGGCAATGCTGTGGTCACAAAATGCCATAATCTTTTTTAAAAAGCTATTTCTTTCTTTCTTTCTTTCTTTCTTTCCTTCTTTCTTTCTTTCTTTCTTTCTTTCTTTCTTTCTTTCTTTCTTTCTTTCTTTCTTTCTTTCTCATTCTTTTCCTTTTTAATTTAAATTACCATGAATCAGCATCTGGCCCTCTAGCTCCTTTTAATAGCAAGAATGGCCACTTTGAATATTTGAATTTATTAATAAGTACAAAAGTTGAGGCTTCCATTTGCACAATATTTAAAATTACATTAGAAATGCATTTCAGGGAGTGCTTTTAGGATTTTTAACTACAGCCTATACTAAATTTAGTTTAGAAGGAATGTGGATTTTTTTTTCCATTAGTATTTTAGAACAAATTCTACATTTCTACTTTTAACTAACTTCTGTACCTTAGAGCAAAGTGCTGTGGTATAGTTTGGTTAAAAGTGTGTTATCCTGTTCTTTTACTTTCTTATTTTATCATCACCATCACCAAAAGAACACTTCAAACTAAATGTTATAAGGAGAATGAATTTTCATAAATTTTATATAAAACTGTTAACCACAAACATTAATATTTCACCATGTCTACTCTTGTCACATTTAATAAAGGTAATAGCATCAGGCATACTTGGTTGGGGTGATTGTAGAACATATGAACAGTGATGTTTAGTAAGAAGCTGAGTATTAAGTCTGACAGTCCTGAGATTATCAGAAAATATTTGTGAATCATTGGTTTCTGAGGAGTGGAAGCTATGTACATTGATGGCTGGCCTGATTACTGAATGGGTATATAGAACATAAGGAAGAATATGATTATAAGAGTAATAGATAGATGTAAATACAGATATAGCTATGAAGATACATGTCTATTGGTAGACATAAGAGATAGAGGAAAAATAAGAGGGGCCTCAGTCAAAGAGAAGACGATGAAATGTTTGGTTTTTAGGCCTCTGCCATGTTTATTTCTGGGCTAATCTCAATAAAACCCATAGTTTTAGCCACCATTTACACACTAGTAACTGAATTCTAGTGCCAATGACATGGTACCCATTTCTTTGTTACAAAATAAGAATTAGCCAAGGGAAATAAAAAGATGGTGTCTAAGTCACCTAGGTGAAGCTGTGACACTTCTTTATTTCTTCTCGTTCTTACTGCCTATCCTCTGCATATGTGTAGAATAACTTACTTAGTTATAACTAGATTATTATAGTGAACTTTTATCTGTGATCCATTCTCCACAAGCCTGTTAGATTAGTGTTTCTATACAATGGCTTTTATCCTATCATTTTGTTGTTCAAATACATTTAATTGCTTTCCATTTCCTACAGAATCAAGTACAAAATCTCTAGGTTGGCATTCACAGACCCCTAGTAAGACTCCAGCCAACATCTGTAACATTGTTTTTCAATTAACTTAGCAATAATTAAGCAGCTATTATTCATCAAATACTGTTAGACACTAGCTATAGAGAGCTGTATAAACCAGTTTTATCCCTACACTCACAGATCATAAAAGAAGTAGAAAATATAGGCATTGAACAAATAATATAAATTGTGGTATTATGAAAGGAAAAATATAAGATGACAGAGCACATGTATCCTGAGCTTCTAATCTTTGCACAGACATTTCTCTGTACTGTCATCATTTTAAAAGGATACTTGTCTCTTCTATAGGAGTTAGCCAGACCACAGTAGGAAAAATAATGGTTTGGGCTCAGAGTACAGAATGACTAAATTTTAGAGAACAAAGATGAGATTGAGAAGTAGAAGAAACTGGGACTTGAAACAGAAGCAGTACTAACAACCAGGAGGGCTGTCTAAGTCACATTTAGGGTTTGGGATTTTAACAACAGTGGAAAATCACTGCAGAGATTTAAGCTTTGCAGGCAATTGATCAAAACTGCATACAAATGATACTTTTTTTAATTGTTAAATTTATTGGGGTGACATTGGTTGGTCACAATTAGATAGGTTCCAGGTGTACATATCTACATTACATCACCTATGCATTGCATTATGTGCTTACCACCCAGAATCAGCTCTCCTTCTATCACCACATATCAGGTGCCCACTCCCAACTCCCACCCCACACTCTCCCTCCTCCCTCCCCCTTACCTTCAGGTAACCACCAAACTATTGAGTGTGTGCAAAAGTTTTTGTTTCTTTGTTACTTTCAGTTGTATATTCCACCTGTAAGTGAGATCATATGTTTCCTGATTCTTTCAGTCTGACTTATTTCACTTAATAAGATGGTTTCAAGGACATCATGTTGTCACAAATGACTGTATTTAATCTTTTCTTATCACTGAATAGTATTCCATTGTGTAAATGTACCACAACTTCTTTAATCAGTCATCAATGAAAGGACCCTTTGGTTGCTTCCATGATTTGGCCACTGTCAATAGTGCTGCAATGAACATTAGGGTACAGATGTCTTTGCAGATTAAAGTTTTCAAGCTTTTTGGGTAGATACCCAGTAGAAGGATTGCTGGGTCATATGGCAATTACATTCCTAATTTTTTGAGGAATCTCCATACAGCTTTTTATAGTGGTTGTACCAGTTTACATTCCCACCAGCAGTGTATGAGGGTTCCTTACAAATGATACTTTGGTTGTAGCATGGAAAACCGAAAGGAGGGTATCTAGAAGCATGCTTGTAAGGATTTTTAAGGAATCTATACATGACTCAACATTGAATTTCATTATATTTTTGGAAATGGAGATCTAAAGATGTTAAACAGGTAAAAAGATATGCTGAACGGAGAATTGGCAGACTCTATTATTGATTGCATGTGTATTTCTTGAGTGCTTTTTTCATTCATATTTCCTTGCTCTCATATTATTTATGCTGGCTAGAGAGACAGTATGGCTGAGAGGAGGCACTAAATAATATTTACTCTTTATATTTCCAATTTTAAGAATTACTACTTTTATATTTGAGGCCTAGCTTGATAATCTCGTATATTAGAATATCACTTTGCTAGGCTGATGCCAACTGATACATTTCCATATATACACCTAGGCATTTCTCAATTAAAAGAATGCATTTTAAGATTTCAAAATACACCTGAACTTAACAAGTACCTCACACAATTATGGTTTAATTTCAAAGCACACCAAATTAGAGCATAGGCAATCTGTTCCACCCCACAGAAACAACACAAAACCGTCATGTCAGAGATACCAAGTTAACAGTACTCTCTCTAGGAAAAATGACTAAACAAACAGGATGAGTACATCTCAGACATAATAAATACCTATTTTAGCTAAGTGATTTTTTATTTTGTTCTTCATGAATATGTTTTGTATTATGTACTGCCCAGATATTAACATGAAAGATCCATGATCTGTGTGTGCTATTGATGCATGGAAACTATTAAGTTTTCTCATGAGCACAAGAAATACCATCAGCATTCTTCACCATGAAAAATAGCATTTCCATTCTCAGAAGTGTTATACATTAGAGAAAATATGCCTGGCACATTCTTGAATGGCTTAGGGTGTTGGATCAAGTTTAGCAGGTAGTATCCTTGTGCCTGCTCTGAATTCTGTGAGATTACAGAGAAACCCTGATTTTCTTTTCATATTTGCTCTGCAGTTCATTGACTCCTCGTATAATAGAATAAGCTATTTAGAATGTGAGTGGTTTTGAGCCTACCTCTGAGAAGTTATCTACATATTAATATGAGTCTTTTTCAGGAAAGAAAAATAACCTTGACCTTATGAATCATACCTATTGGGGAAGGTTATGGAGCATGAATCGCTAACCTATTCACATTAATAAACTGTGTGCCAGCAAAATCATATCTATTTGCATAAGCTTCTTCTCTCTATAGCCCATGAAATTAACATTGTTTAATGCTGGAAATAAGATCACCTTTGGCTATACTAGTCATACTCTCATCTTGAAAGGGACAGGGGTCTTGACTCAGTAAGCAGAAAACTGTTTTAAATTACAAATACTTTCATTAAACAACCAATGTGAATCCAAGTGACATAAGCAGTGTCATCTCTAGACGAGTTCAGGATTCTAGGGCACATCTTAGAATATAAAGCCATTTTCTACTTAGTTTCCTTGAGCACCAACTTATTCAATAGATTTTTAATTGAACGCCTATTTATGTGGTAGATGTTATAAGAGTTTCCAGGCCCCACCGACAAAGGCTTCACAGCTTATAATGGTAAAGCAGTACCAAATTTTGTCCTAGAGGGTTTGGGAAGATTTTCACAGAGAAGTTGACATTTACATTGGACTTTAAAGATTAAGCAGGAATTCTCAGGGTTAGAAGGAGAAGGGCAATGCAGTAGAATATATGTGCTATGAAAGGGGCTTAGTGTTTCGAAGAGCAAGAAGTTAAGTGATGAAGGGTTGGCTATATAATTTTCAGAGCTCAGTGACAAAATGAAAATGTAGGACCCTTTTGTTTTTCTAATTTTGTTTCTTTTTTTAATTGTTAAATTTATTGGGGTGACATTGATTGGCAACAATTAGTTTCCAGATGTACAGATCCACATGACATCACCCATGTATTGCATTATGTGCTAACCAACCAGAATCAGCCCTCCCTCTATCACCATACATCTGGTGCTCACTCCCACCTCCCTCCCCCTCCCTTCCCTTCACTCAGGTAACCACCAAACTATTGAGTGTGTCCATAAGGCTGGTGCCCACTCCCACCCACTCTCACTCTCCCACCCGCCTCAGCCCCTTCCCTCAGGTAATCACCAAACATTGAGTGTGTCCATAAGTCTTTGTTTCTTTGTTCCGTTCAGTTTTATAATCCACCTATAAGTGAGGTCATGTTTCCTGGTTCTTTCAGTCTGACTTATTTTGCTTAATAAGATGGTCTCTAGGTCCATCCATGTTGTCACAAATGATTGTATTTCATCTTTTCTTATCACTGAGTAGTATTCCACTGTGTAAATGTACCACAACTTCTTTATCCAGTTATCTATCGAAGGGTATTTTGGTTGTTTCCATGTTCTGGCCACTGTGAACAGTGCTGCGATGAACATGCGGGTACAAACATTAAAGATTAAGGTTTTCAGGTTTCTTGGGTAGATCCCAGTAGAGGGATCACTGGGTCATATGGTAACTCCATTCCTAATTTTTGAGGAATCTCCATACAGCCTTCCATAGTGGTTGTACCAGTTTATATTCCCGCCAGCAGTGTATGAGGGTTTCTTTTTGTCCACAGCCTCTCCAGCACTTGTTATCCCTTGTCTTGTTGATTATAGCCATTCTAACAGGTGTGAGATGGTATCTCGTGGTTTTCATTTGCATCTCCCTAATTGCTAGTGAAGTTGAACATTTTTTCATATATCTGTTGGCCATGTGTATGTCTTCATGAGAGAAGTGTCTGTTAAGATCTTCTGCCCATTTTTTAATTGGATTGCTTGTTTTTTTTATTGTTGAGTTGTACAAATTCTTTGTATATTTTTTATCTTAGTCCCTTATCAGAGGAATTGTTTGCAAATATTTTCTCCCAGTTGGTTGGTTGCTTCTTTGCTCTGTTGATGGTTTCCTTGGTAGCGCAGAAGCTTTTTAGCTTGATAAGGTCCCATTCATTTATTTGTGCTTTTACTTCCCTTGCCATTGACGTCAGATTCATAAAGTCCTCCCTGAACCCCAGGTCTATAAGTTTAGTGCCAATGTTTTCTTCTATGCAATTTATTGGTAGTTTTTTTTTTTCTTATTTGGAGGTATTTAACCCATTTTGAGTAAATTTTGGTGTGTGGTGAGAGATCACAATTCACATTCAGCCTTTTGCATGTGGTTTTCCAATTTTCCCAGCACCATTTACTGAAGAGGCTTTCTTTTCCCTATTGTATATTTTTCACTCCTTTATCAAAAATAATCTGTCCATATATTTGTGGGTTTATTTCTGGGTTTTCAATTCTGTTCCATTAGTCTGTGTATCTGTTTTTCTGCCAATACCAAGCTCTTTTGGTTACTGAGGCTTTTCAGTACAGACTGAAGTCAGGCAGTGAGACACCCCCAGATTTGTCCTTTTTTTTTAGGATAGCTTTTGCGATTCATGGTCCATTGCGGTTCCATACAAATTTGATGATTTTTTAATCTATTTCTTGAAAGAATGTGGGATTTTGATGGGAATGGCATTGAATCTGTATATTGCATTGGGTAATATGGCCATTTTAACTATGTTGATTCTTCCAATCCATGGACATGGAATGTCTTTCCATTTCTTTGCCATTTTTAATTTTTTTAAAGAGTGTCTTATAGTTTTCAGTGTATAAGAACTTCATGTTCTTTGTTAGATTCATTCCTAGGTATTTCATTTTTTTGTTTGCAATGGCATAGGGAATGGATCTTCTCATCTCTCTTTCTGAAGTTTCATTGTTGGC
>PVKE010029296.1:0-20359 GCA_004027555.1 Craseonycteris thonglongyai | reverse complement strand
CTCCAGTCAATTTTATGCAATGCCCACCCTAATTTATGACTAAGATTCATGCATTTGTTGCCCCACTGTTGGTGGAAATCAGAATCATCCTGTTGCCATCCCATTTCTCTCCCTTTCATGCCTCAGGCTGATAGCCTCTTCCTTTTGATTTTAGACCCCTCAAAAGCACCTGCCAAACATTATTCCCATGGACTCCTAGGTGGTTGGCCTTTGTTTAGGTTTAAATCAGTGGTGTGCTGGGGCCAGTTCACACCAGCTTGTAAGAGTCAATTGTTCAGTGACATCACATTGATGGATGAAATTAGCCATGGTAGGCCTAATGGATATTGACAAATTCTAAAACCAAGGTTTGGTTTGGTTTTTTAAACCATTTAAAAAAAGATTCATTGATCAGCCTTTCCCTGGTTTGGCCAGTGGGGAGTATTGGCAGGAGATGAGTATGCAGGGAGAAAGATTGAGATACTTCTTCCTGGCTCCCTCCTCCATTCAATGTTCCAGTTTGGAAAGGCATCTCCTGAGTTCTCCTACACAACTCCTATCAAACACAGCCCATCCACAGAGTCAGCTCTCGCAAAGTAAATGCTAACATTGTTTCATCCTTGCCTGTTTCGTCCTAGGGTTTTCCCTGTTGCTTGTCTCTGGTTATCACTAATGTACCTTTACAAGTTCCCTTTATAACTGCCCACAGCTTTCTAAGTAGTACTGTCCTTAAATCTCATTTGAACCACCTGGTAGGCATTTTATTTCTTTCCAGGACTATGAATAATTCATCAATCATGACAGCATTTCTGAAATGACCCAAGTGCAGCCTCACAATTTTGCTAAATATAGTGCTCCGGGCAACTCCTACTACCATTGTTCTGATTTGGCAGAGGAGATGAATCTCCTTTAGAACCCACACCCTGGACTACAGGATGATGGCAGTCAGCCCGATCACTGAGTATGAAGTCTTTTGATAAAGTTACAGATTTTCTTATTTTCAATTCCACGTTGACTGATCGTGCAATAAAAAGCCAAATATTTAGCTTCAGGCTGCCAGTGCTCATCTTACTCCAGGCACATGTAACATGTGCTCCGGGAAGCATGGTGTTTTCTTTTCTTCACATGGTTATCACTGTACTTGAGAATCTGAGAAACTTCATAGTTTTTACCTTTCTTAATGTGCTGCCAAATAATTCACCTACTGACATTATTTCACTAGGGGCAGAAAGAAAGAGGAGCTTATTTTAAGTTAAAAATACCTAGCTCTGATGAGGGACATGTTAGGAATATTAGTTTGCTCTCCCTTCTGCAACCAGTTAGTCATTATAAACCTCTTTGGGACAAATAGAATTCAAGGTCGAGCCCAATCCCCTTCCTTTTTTTTTCAGTTTTTAACAGGGCAGAGTTTTAGATGGTGGAAATGGCATCTATCAGTAGATTTCCTTTTTAAAGTTTGGTTAACTTGGCAGATGTTAAACCATATATATTTTATTTCTGAAATTTAAAAAAAAACACACACAGAACTTTTCTTTACTCAAAGATCATTGGTCAAGGGGAAATATTGTATACACTTATTCCATCAGGAAACTTTTCTTTCCACTTCTTTACTGCCAGATTTATTTGACTGCTTCTCAGTTCAACATACCTCTATTTGACATGCTAACATCTTTGTCTTCATAACAATTAAAAACTATCTGAAATCATAATAATAATAATTAGTTGTTACTAGAGATAGAGTTGGAAAAGTCCCTTTTTCCAAACCAGGGACTGTGGTCATGTTCAGAACACTTTCCTAGTTTCTTCTGTTTTATGTTTAGCTACATTAAGAGAGACAAATACAATAGCAAATGAGATTATGGGATTTAAAGTCATGGTAAAAGTCAAGATTATAACCCTGACTCTAGCTGAAGGGCACAATGTATTGACTTCACTCAACCTCCTCTATTGCTTACTCTTTCTAACTTCTGGGCTCCTTTGGCCCTACAATAAGCCATCTTGGGTGAGATATTGAAAAGAAAATTGGAACCAGTCTGCCTTTCCATTTGCTGCAGGAATCTAAAACGTCCTTGCTGAATGAGAGGAGTGAAAAATGATGGACTATTGCCTCTCTCTTTACCCTCTGTCTCCAGATTTCTTTTTCTTATCAAATATACTTGGAGGTATTAGTGCCCTCCAGGCAAAGACCAGGAGAGACACATCTTTAATTGAACATGTGTCTATTATTTATGGCAGCAAGGGGAGATGTATACCATGGGGGACTGTGGGAATCTAGGTTAGAATGTGTTAGAAAGGGCTTATTGTATTTGGGCCTGTGTTAGGTAATGTTGTAGAGGGTTTTAAAAAGCAAGTTTTTGCTCTGTATTCTATGCTGTCAGCAAGCAGAGGTAATTCTAAGACTAGGAGCTTAATAAATCTTACCTGGGAGGGAAGACTAGAACAAGGCTAAAGCTATAACTGGTAAAGATGCAAGTATACCTTGTATTAGCTTAGATAGGGGCATGTTTGGCCATTTTTGCAGGTTAGATTGTGTTCATGTTTTTACTGCATTCAGACATGACTATGAAGTGGTTTTACTTTGCTCTTGAGTACCTTTGTGTGATAATGTTCTGTGATATTATTTAAGTGTGACAGACAACACAAAAAGTCTAGCTGTGAGTGTCAAGCCAGGTTTGAGCAGCACCAAAGCTTAAATGACCCACAAGGCTGGGTGGCTGCTTGCTGACTTCTTTTTTTCAGAAGACAGAACAGCAAGTACAAAGTCAAAAGAGGACTTCAGTCTGGTAATAATTTACCTACCTAATACCCTTCCTGGTAGAACTCTGTGCTCTCTAGGAGTAAATCTCTTGGAGCCCACATCACTTTAGTCATTAGATGGTCATGGTGATTCTCAGTTTTCTAACTTTTGTGTATATTGGCCAGTAGGGATAGTAACATGATGGAAGAGACCATGTTTTGCCACCTTATAGCAAGTACTTTCAGCATGTGCCTAATCACTTTGTTTAGCTGCTTTTTTTGGTAAAAACTATTTGCTCCCCCAGCCTTGAAATAATTCTTAGAATTGACATATTTCTATGATATATGAAAAAGATTCATTCAACTTTTATTAAACCCACATTTATATGTCTGAGGGCTGCCTGGAAAGTATCCAACCATGTAATATAAAAAATAGAGGCATTTACGGCTGGATTTTTTTTTCCTGACAGCCCTCATATGTATTTTAAAAAGACACATTATGCTAAAATAATATTGCATAACCCATTTTAATGAGCAATATATTGTGCACATCTCTCTGTATACATTTCCAAAAAAACATTACCCTCACATATTTGAGGAATAAATTTTCTAATTTAAGTCACCACAGAACAATAACAACCTTCAAATTCATGCTATTTTACTACCAGTGCTATTTTCTGTTTTATCTCACAATAAAATGGTTAAAAAAGTATGTGAATTGATTCTGGAAAAATTGTACTTTTTCTATGTTTTCAATCAGTTGTATCGCCAAAAGTAATATTCTTGAATTATAGCATTACAGCTTCCCAAATAAAAGGTTTTGCAGAATTAAAGTTCAGTATTAAGGAAATGGCTTTTATAGATAGCCAAAAAGGAAAAATGTTGTTGAATGGAATTCAAGAGAAAGAATGCTCCTGAAATGAACGGAATGCTGAATTCCAGATTTAAATATCCAACTGCCTATTTGACAACTCTATCTGAATTTCCAATGTGCATCCCAGTTTTACTGTGTTCAAAACTGAACTCTTGTTGCCCCCTCTCACTAAACCAGCTCTATGTCACTAAATGGCAATGTCAGTCTTCCAGTTATTCAAGCCCAAACCCAGGAGTCCTTGACTATTCTCTTTTTCTTACATGCCACATAAAACCAGCAAATTCTGTTGATATTTCCTTTAAACTATATTCAGAATCACACCATGCTTACTATCTCTACTGCTACCAGTTTGCTCTAGTCAAAGCTTGTCCAACCCATGGCCTGTGGGTTCCATGTGGCCCAAGACAGCTTTGAATGTGGACCAACACAAATTCATAAACTTAAAACAGTATCAGAGTTTTTTTTTCAATTCTTTTTTCTTTAAAGCTCATCAGCTATCATTAGTGTTAGTGTATTTTATGTGTGGCTCAAGATAATTCTTCTTCACTGTTGGCCAGGGAAGCCAAAAGGTTGGACACCCCTGGGACTCTTTTTGTTGTTGTTGTTGTTAAATTTATTGAGGTGACATTAATTGATATCAATTACATTGCTTCCAGGTGTACAATCCTACATTACATTGTCTATACATTGCATTACGTGCTCACCACCCAGAATCAGCTCACTTTGTATCACCGTATGTTTGATTCCGCCTCCCTACTCCCTCCCCCACCCATCTCTCCCACCCACCTCCCCCCTTACTCTCAGGTAACCACTAAACTATTGTCCATTCTCTCCACTAGATATGGGCCAGAGCCTTCTGACCATTTGGTCTTACAATTTTACTATGGTTCTCTACTCAGCACCAGAGTGATCATGTTAAAATAAAGGTCAGATCTTACCACTCTCTTATTCAAAACCCTCCAAAAGAGCCTATTATTTTTTTTGTATTGCTAAATTTATTAGAGTGACATTGGTTAGTAAAATTTACATAGGTTCCAGGTGTGCAACTCCACAGTACCTCGTTCATGTGTTACAGTATGTGTTCACCACCCAGAGTCAGCTTTCTTTCCATCAACCATATATTTAGCTCCCACTCCCTCCTCTCCCCACCTCCCCCTTTACCCTCAGGTAACCACTAAACTATTTACTATGTCCATGAGGTTTTTTGTTGGTGGTGTTGCTTTCAATTTTATATTCCACCTTTGAGTGAAGTCATATGGTTCTTAGCTTTTTCTGTCTGGCTTATTTAGCTTATTCTTAACTAGAGTAAATGATTAAGTCTTTACAATGTTCTTCAATGCCCTCCCCTTTACCCTCTAAAGACTGCATCCCATTTTCTGTGTACCAACTCAACTCAGCCACACCAGCTTCTTCACTGCTCTTGGAACATGATAGACATGATCCCATTTCAGTCTTTATAATTGACATCTCCTGTGCTTGAACAGCTCTCCACAAATGGTATGATTCATGGCTAAAATTCTTCAGGTATTTACTCAAGTGTTAGCCTTTCCAGTAAATGAAAGATTTTGTTTTGGCAATCTGCAATTTCTTTTATCTCTGAAGTTCTTCCCATCTGTGGAAGTAGAAATCGTGTTTCTTTTTCGACTTCTAAAATAAATCAGAGTTCATTTCTGGAAGTTATTAAGTCCATCCCATACTCCTTTAATTGTCAGATTTTAAAAAGCAAAACAAATAAGAGATTCTGTTTATTATCTTTGAATTTAATTAGAAAATATATAAATTAAGATGTGAATATTTTTGTTAGATGTTTTATATGCTTAGTAATTATGTTTGTGAAAACATTTATATATGTACATAATTTTCTTTCTTTTTTTTTTAGTTTAGATGAGAATTTTAATATAACATTAATAATTTCCTTGATCATCTATTCTTGATTTGTTCATGGAATGCATGTTTGTGTTTTCTGAATGGTAACAGTTAAATTCCTGATTCTTCACAAAATTTTGTATTGTTTATCTAATTATTTTAAGCCTTGATTATAAATATAGGCTTCTTCACATGCTTTTAAAATACTGTCTAAATATTTCCCAGAAATTGAGTAATAAAGATGAATTTACTTGATTATACCAGACATGTTTAACTGTGCTTTCAATCTTGTATTTCATATAGTTATGCTGAAATGAAGTTAACCAAATTTCAATAATTATCACAAATTAAGAATGAGATGATTCTTAAAATAACCTTAAAATATTTTTAAGTGATTTCCGTATTTCTCCAATGGATTCTGTTCTATACTCATTCTTATATTATTATCATACTCTTCTGTAGCACTTGAATATTTAGCACAGAAATGTTAATCTAAATAGAGAACTAGGAGTCTCTACCATAAGTTATATTAAATGAATTTTTCATAATTAGAAACATATGAAATTTTGAAGTTGTTGAGGATCTTCTCAGATCCCTTTACTGTTGGTATACCTGTCCTCCCAGGCTGAACGTTGGCTGCTAACATCTCAGACCTCCACCATCTTCTGAGGAATGCCCTTAGCTTAGGAGAAACACCTCATGGGGTAGGATGGGTCTGCAACCTTGCCAGTGAGTGGAGAGACAACCTTCATGGCACAATTTATACCTAAAGTCTACCTGGCATGGGGCAGGCACTAGATTTTTCCTAAAGTCATATCGTTGTTTTTTTCCATAGCTTCACCTGCTTTCTTTACATCTTCAGTAAAAACTTGCAGAAAGTCTATCATTTCAGACTCTGCTTTTAGGGGATGAAATCTAAGATAAATGTGCCAATATGTTTAAATGCCCTTTTTATTGTTGTTAACTACATCTTTCAAACACACTAAAATTTCTTCTAATTTTGGCTTACCATTTTTTCTATGTCTGATCATTTGAACACATAACAAAACAGAGTACTTTTGGCACCAAAGTATAGTACTTAAAATGAAGTTTATGGCCAATTTCTGATACTCTAGTTCATGCTACAGGTTTACCTGAAGCATTCTTAATCTAAATTGGACATGTATGTTATAGAGCAGGAAGAATTTTCTATCTAGATTCTTTTCCATTTCAAAGTTTTCTGGTTCCTTTTAATTTGTTACATATCCTCATTAGCTCCCTGTTACTCCTTGGAAGTAAGGCTATTAATCCCAGGTCTACCTAATTTTTTGTATTTCTTGTGAAGATTATGTGTGATAATGAATGGGAAAACACTTTCAAATATAGAAATTATTAAACTGAATAAAGAGCATGCCTACCGTCACTGCAAAGGATACTGTATTTCTCTATGAATATTTTGTTAATGGAAACTGTAATATAAAAAATATCACTCTGTCAAGTAACATCACCTCTCTCAATTCTTAAGCTTTAACAAAATAGTAAGTTCACTGTTTTAGAAACAACTCGATCACTCACATTTAATTAGTTGCTCTTCTGTGCCAGGCTATTATGCTTTCTGTAGTTGTTGCTCAAATGACAGTGATGATGAGTTCCACTGACTTAATTGCTGGAGATGATTCCTCTCACAGTGACGTCTAGCTACTTCTGAGAGTATTCCAGCCAATTCCCTTCAGTGTATTTAGGAACTAACCTCATATGTGTTGGTGTGGAATCCTTCTCAAACTGCTTTGTCATGGCCATGGCTGCTGCTAACGCACTGTGAGGCCACTTACCTTGAAACAGCGTCCTCTGCAGCAAACACTGGAGCTCAGGGAAGGGTTCTGGAGGCCTCTGGAGATCCTAATTTTTCTACACCATTACCTTCTGTGTGGTGTGCAAAGTTGGTAGTTTGCAAGGAGATCTCACTGAAGGAGTGTTCAGGCATAACAAAAACAAGTTACCAAAGTAGAGCCTTTGCATAGTCTTAGTTCCATGGTAAAATCTCTCACCAGAGTATTCCCCTGATCCTTTCTGGACTATATTCCCCCTGACCTCCAGCAGCAATGCTTTCAGAAATTACAGAGAAGAGGGGCTTTCTGTTTCAGCAACTTCTAAAACTGGTCTCGTGTGCCTGGTGGTCTTTCCTGCTTTGAACAAGAAATTAATCATTTTCTTTGTAGCATGTGTTTCATAGTCTAAGAGATGTGGCTGGTTTATCTACAAAACAACCATTCTTTAGGCAAAACAGTAGCTGATTCTTTCTCTGGGACCAGCCTTTCATCCCAAACTCAAGTCATGGGGTTCAGCTGTAAATGTCCCTTACGGTCAACTGTAAAGATAAGCTTCTATTCGTTCCAGAAGGTGATGTCATCAGAACTCAGGGCTTGGCCCTGGTAGAGGATGGAATCTTGCAAGACCAACACAGAAGTCACCCAAAGTGTCTTGTTGCTAGGACTACCAGGTGACACTTCGGAATCAAGGCATCCCTGAAGGAGCTGGAAACAAGGAGAGGTTTTGTAAGAACTGGAACCATACAAGATATGCAGCCATTGTCTGAGAAATTACCTGAATAAATAAAGCTACAAATTCGTGGGCCCAGTTAAAAAAAAAAAGAAAAAAAAAAAAGTGGGCCCTTTGTTCAAAAAGCAAGAAAAGAGCTGCAATTACAGATATAAGTTATACATCTTTCTTCTGTGGTCTCTTATCTCTCAACTTGTCACGGTACTTTTCATTTAAGTAAAGAAAAATTAAAATGGTATTAATATAAGTGTTACCATTCATTTTTTTAATGATATTTTATTTATTTATTTATATTATTGTTTTTGACAGAGGGAGAGAAAGAGAGAGAGATACAGAGACAGAGAGAGAGAGAGCTGAACTGGGGGAGCTCCCCAGTTCAGCATATGGGTCCGCACGGGCCGGGGCCGGGATTCGATCCTCGGTCCCCGGCGCTGCAAAGTGAGTGCTTAACCCACTGAGCCATCCCGGCTTCCCCTACCATTTAGTTTTGTACCATGCAATGCTATTTTATTTTTTAAGATTTTTAGTAAAATATAGCTTACAAGGCTATATTAGTTTCAGATGGACACCATAGTTATTCAACATTTATACACCTAAAAGTCATCACTATGACAAGTCCAGTAGCGATCTGACATTGTATCATACTATCATAGTATTAATACATCCCCGTGACTTATTTGTTTTATACCTGGAAATTTAAATCTCTCATTCCCCTTCACCTTTCTGTCCCTCTTAAAAATTTTCAATTACAGTTGACATTTAATAATTTATATTAATTTCAGGGGTAGAGTATAGTGGTTAGATACAGAATGTTAAGAAGTGATTTCCCTGACTAGTTTAGTATCCACCTGGCACTCTACATAGTAATTACCATACTATTGATTGTGTTCCATGCACATTCATCCCCATGACTATTTTGTAACTACTCATTTGTACTTTTTAATCCCTTCACCTTTTCCACACTGGCCCCCACTAAGGTGACCAGATTTTAACATTGGTAAAGCGGGACACCATTGACTGAGGGCGAGGGGGTTCTTGATTAAAAATTTGGTCTATCTCCCGCCGTTCCCTGGCTTGTCGTGCATTCTTTCCAAAAATCGGGACTTTTTAAAAACGCCGCGGGACACGGGACAAATTGTTAAAAATCGGGACTGTCCTGCCAAAAGCGGAACGTCTGGTCACCCTACCCCAACCCCTCTCATCTATTAACCTGATAAATCTAGTACCCATCTGACACCATACATAGTTATTACAATATTGTTGACTATGTTCCTTATGCTATGTCCTGTATTCCCAAGACAACTGTTAACAACCAATTGGTACTTCTTAATCTCTTCTCCTTTTCAGCCACCTCCAAACCTCCTCCTATCTGGCAATCATGCAAATGTTCTCTGTATCTATGTATTTGTTTGTTCTTTAGATTCTACGTATAAGGGAAATCACATTGTATTTGTCTTTCTTGGTCTGACATACACCACTCAACACAATACCCTCCAGGCCCATCTGTGCCACCACAGATGGCAACAACCCATTCTCTTCCATGGAGGAGCAATATTGTCTGGAAAAGATACAGCTAATATCAATATGATGAAAATGGTTACATGACTGGATACTTTCCGGACAACCCTCATATTTACCACCTCCTCTTTATCTATTCATCCACTTATGGAAACCAGGCTGCCTCCACATGCTGACCATTGTAAACAATGCTGCAATGATCACAAAGATGCACTCATTGACTTGAATTAGCATTTTTTTTTTAAGATTTATTTTTATTGTTTTTGACAGAGAGAGAGAGATACAGAGACAGAGACAGAGAGAAGGGGGAGGGCCCAGAACAGTCTCCATAGTTGCACGTCATTGGTTTTTCCACATAGTTTCATTCCACAGGTGGGCGTGGGACTGCACAGGACAGGAACTGGGCTGGGGTCTCGTCCCAGTGAGAACTGAACTGGGGTCACTCCCCAGTTCAGCATGTGGGTCCACACTGTCCGGGGCTGGGATTTGATCCTCGGTCCCCGGGGCTGCAAAGTGAGCGCTTAACCCACTGAGCCATCCCGGCTTCCCTTGAATTAGCATTTTCTGTTTCTCTGGACAAGTACCCAGAAGTAGGATTTCTGGGTCCTTCTTTGTCTCTTGTTATGTCCTTTGTTTTAAAGTCTCTTTTGTCTGATAAGTGTTGCTACCCCAGCTTTTTTGTTTGTTTCCATTTTCATGAAATACCGCTTTTCCCATCACTTTACTTTCAGTCTCTGTGTGTCTTTTGATCTGAAGTGAGTCTTTTGTAGGCAGCGTATATGAGGGTCTTATTTTCTTATTCATTCAGTCAACCTATCATTTGATTGAATTTTTGAGGGGGAAAAAGGAGAGACTTTATTTATCAAACAGTTTGCAAACTAGGGTGATATATCCTCCTGTGTAAATCAACAGTGTGTTCTACTGAGCTGTTTTGGAAAACATTTTCACGCAAGTGTCTATTCAGGTTCATTTATGCAAACGAGGACTTCAAGTCTGATCTGTTCTGGTTGGTAGATTCAGATTCAAATGGAGGTTTCAGTTTGTGCAGTTCTGATTGGTGAGTGGTAATTCTAGGATTATAGGTCAAGGAACTTCCTTGCATTGTGGTTGGTTCAGAGAGTGTAAACAGGCAGGGCATCATGCAGGAGCTTGTACATTCAGTCTGTGGTTTTTTCTAGAATGCAGAGTGTGTGAGAGGCCTGTGATAACAAATGGCTGCTAGACTCTACTTTTGATTTTCAGCCCAGTTAACTGCAGAGAGTCCATCCCCTTCTTGGTGTTTTGTCTTAATGCTTCTGTTCTTTCATGGTCATAATATATTTTCTGGAATCTGCGTTTTTTACTGTATGCTAGGCATATAATATTTAAATTAATATTTTTAAGTGTGGACTATCTACACCAAGAAAATAGGAGTGAAATGTAAATTTTTTCATTAAATACATTGTTGATTTCTAAAAGTAAAATAAACTGCCTCTTGAAATATGGTACCAAAATTTGGGACATTAATAAAATACAAAGCTCTGCCTTGGACATACAACCTTCCTATTCGATTGTAAAATATATTTCTGGGGATAACAAACTCTGCTTCATGGCATAACCCATTCCAGTTTTGGAGTATTTATAAAGCCCATAGTTTATATAGAACAAAGGTACATAGTGTTCATGTTGAGATTGTTCTGAACTCAAATTCTAGCTCAGTTATTTAGTATCCTTGGGCAACTTGCCTGGCATGTTTGAATTTCTTTCTCATTTGTAAAGTAGGTTTTATAATATTTGCCTCATAGGTCTAGTGTGAAATAGTAAATAAAATAACATTTGTATATTTCCTGACACATAAGCATACCTAGTATGTTGAACAACCATGCTGTATGTCTTACAACAAAAATACGATTCTATGTCTTTATTCCACGATTTCTTTAAGCTTAAGTCAGTGGAGGTCATCTTCACTGTTCAGCAATAGGCCCATATATTTGATGCTTAGTTTCAGGAAGCACAAGGCCTTTAATTACTTTAAATCACAAATACATCCTTAGTTATAGAATTATAATATGCAGTTCCCTTTAAAGTTTAAATTACAACTTAATTTAGCATTACGGTAAATCTTCCTTTCCTCAGCCTTACGCCTACACTGGGGACAGTGGCTGTTTTTCCCTTTCTTTAATTTCATCATTTCTAGTGTTATTTTCAGACCTGGTCAGTGTTAAAGCTAGGGAGAGAAGGGTAGCTATGGCATTAACAGTTTTTACTTGAATACAGGTAACTTTATAACTTTCTGCTTCGGGTTCTTTGGGATCTTAGGGAGATTCCTGTTGAAACTTCACCACCAAGAGTTCATTAGAACAGCAGGGTTCATCTTTATCCTGGTTGGTTGTGTGCTCCTGCTGCCAATAATGGGCACCCGGACATAAAATTCCAGTCTCCTTAGATTGAAATTACTAAACCATTCAGGCAGCCCTCTAGATGATCTCACATTGACTTTGCCTCTCCTATGTTCTGTGGCTCATTCTCTATAAACACTGAGGCATCCCTTATCCAGTGAAAATTGGGAGAGTAGGTCTATCACACTGCCCAAAGCTCCTGTCTTTATCTTTCTGTTGCACTCTAGTTTTCCTAGCAGAGAGTCATCATCTATCTGTTCAGCACTGCAGCCATGACTTCCTCAGGTGTGAGGCAGGCAATGGCTCTCTGTGTATCCCAACTGCAGGACACATAACTCAATGTTCTAGAAATTTGCCTTGAGGTCCATTGATGACTGTTCTTTCCCCAAAGTTGTGGTGGGGTTGAGTGAAGGAAAGTGTGGATCTACAACTATAACAACTGCTTTTTCCAAAGAAGGCTCTTTATCAATCATCTCTTGCTCCACTCTTTCAAACCATTTGCAACATTAGAATTGAAGAGGAAATTCCAGAATTGCAGAACAAGTTTTCTTTTAATCCATGGAAAGTTTTGCATATGTTGGGGTTTCTGTTTCATACTCACTCAGATATCCTGATACCTTTCATTAAAAAAATTTTTTTTTTGGTGGTTTCTCAGTAGAAATTTAGGCCTAAAGAACCCCTTTCTAAGATCTTATTCATAAACAATCAAGAATGTTACTTTCCTACTCTATATAAAATAAACACCTGATTTTGCCATGCTTTTCTATGGACTAAGTTCTATCACATAGACTTTTTTGAGTCTGTTGAAAATTGAGAATAATTATGATTTTTAGTTAATTTCTTTTTTCTTTCATAGCATTGAAACATGGAATTCAGAAATACCTGAAGCTTAATTTGACTCCAATATCCCCTTTCCTGGCAAGGCCACTGAAGTAAAAGTTACATAAAATAGAAAAAAGACCATGTCAGACTTTGTTTTTGGAGGTTGTGGTCATGTAGCAAAGCAGAGAACTCTACTACCAGAAAAATAAGAAAAAACTAGCCCACTATCCAAACTTGAGTCTCTGACTTTACAATACTTGTTGAATGAGAAGTCAACTTTTTAGAGCCAAAAAAAAAAAAAGAGTAAGAGGATAGGATAACACAGTGCAGGCCAACTTATTTCTATAAGGTGTTATAAAAAAATTTGTCCAAAGAGTATAATCTGATTAATATTAGCTTAACCTTTCCTTGTGGAGTAGAATAAAGGGATGAGGAATAAAACAAAGGATGTTTCTTTCCTAGAGGTCAAGCAACCCCTATTCCATGTGATGAAATATTTTCTGTAGCAATAGAGAGATCATGTGATTTGAGACTTTTTTTCCATATCAGAAATAATGTGTTAATCACTATATGACATTAAAAAACCGAGGGTGTAAATATCACTTTACTATACACTAAATGAATTGTTTTGGAGAACAAGGTAAAAGTCAATTATATTGAGTGTTGTCTAAGAAAAACACAAGGAGTTGTTACTTATAATGGAACTAGTAGAGTGTCTCATGTCCAGAAATATATTGCTTTAGTTCATCCAGGTTGCTATAACAAAACGCCTTAAACTGAATAATTTATAAGCAACAGAAATTTATTTCTCACAATACTGGAGGCTGTAACGTATAAGATCAAGATGCTGGTATAGTCAGTGTCTAGTGAGAACCCACTTCTGGTTCACAGATAACCCTCTTTCTGTTGTAACCCCATTTGGCAGAAGGAGCAAGGGAGCTCTCTGGGGTCCTTTTATAAGAGCACTAATTTCATTCACGAGGGCTTCACCCTCATGACTTAATCACCAAGGGCCCCACCTTCAAATACCATCACATTGGGCATTAGATTTCAGCATATGAATTTGGGAGACATAGCATTCAGACCATAGCATACACACATGGGCAATTAAATGTTAACTTGGTGTCACCTTAATGTAAATAGAAATTTGTAAATGAGCTTGTAATACCAGACAAATCAAGGAAATAGAGTTTTAGCCCTTTAATATTGTGGTAACTGAAAAGTAAATCAGTCCTGTGCATGGAAGAACTAGAAAGTATTAGCATTCAGATACCCTTACTTACCAAAGTTAACTGTACTGAAACAGGATTTTGTACTTCCTTTTCAGTTTTGTTTCATTTCATATATGAGCTATAATACCTATGGTCCTACTTAGTTGCTTCTTCATTGGAACTAAGAACAAATGCATACATATTATGCTAGTTTATATAAATCACTTGATTTCTATTTACTATGACATCCATTTTTAAATTGCCTTCTTGATTTTTTTTTTAATTCTGGGTATATTGATCTGTATCTTCTTCTTAGTATCGTTTATCTTTTGGGTGCTTGCTTTCTTGACATGTGTATACAAAGGCAGCCATTCCTAACCTTCTCTCGAGCATTTTAACACACAATTGTCTTTCTGAATCAATGGCTTTAGCTATCTTCAAATCTCCTCTGAAAATTCATTTTATTTCTATTAACTTTGGAACTCCCTTTAGTGTATTAAAGAAACTTGGCAATGGCTGATGAAACATAATTTCAGAAGACCTGTATTTTTAATATATCAATGAACAACTCAGAAAGAGAATAGAGTTTCATCAATTTATGGTAGCGTAGTAGGTCACTTAAATTACAGTTTAGCAGAAAAATAATTACAAACATTTTAGAATACTATCAGATTTTATTCATTTGTTTGTTTATTTTGTGTAATTGTACTGAAGCCAGTATGTAAACTGAAGATGGGAAGGGTTTCTGACTTTATTTTCTGCTACGAAAGTGAGATGACAGAGCACATAGAAGAGCTTAGTATTTGGCATCACATGGCCTTGTCTGCTTCCACAGGAACTGTGTGATTACAAATGAGAAACTAATATTGCTGAGATTCCAATTTTTATTTCTAAGATAAAAACAAGGAAGTATGACCTAGGATCCCTTCCTGGATATTTACTGAATTGAATTTTAATAGTTGATATAGAAAAATAGGGAGTGTTTCTAATATAGGATGATTCAAGTAGCAGCTTATTTTTTAAAATCTATTTCATAGATATATAACTTATATACTATATAAAACCATTAAATAAATATGAAATAAAATATAACCATTTTTAGAGTATAGCTTCATAAATTTACCAAACATATACAGCCATGTAATCATGGCCTCAGTTGTGATAATGAATATTTCATCTCCATCAAAGGTTCTCTTCTGACCCTTTGTAATCAAGTCCCCTGACACCCCTTTCCCAGGTAATCTGATCAAACTTCTATCACTGTCCATGAATTTTTTTTGTTCTAGAACTTCATATAGGTAGAATTTATAGCATACCGTCTTTCCTCTCTGGCTTTATTCACTGAGCACAAAAGTTTTGGGATTCATCCATGTTGTTGCACAAAAGTGGTTTTGTCTCACTTTATTCTTGAGAAATATTTTATTGTAAGAATATGTCATATATGTTAAACCATTTGTCTGTTGATGGACATTTGAATTGCTTGGCTGCTTTGGACTATTATGAATGAGACTTCTATGAACATTTATGTACAATTCTCTGTGTAGCCATACGTTATTTTTGTGGCCATGGAATTGTGCTGCTCATATATTCTGTCAAGATAGCATGCTCCAGGGAGCACAGTTCCCTGAAAATCTCCAGCTGTCACAACTTTCATCTGCTGCAGCGGTAGTTGTATCATCCTGTTTTCCTAAGGTGATTCCTAGCCCATGACTAAGACACAGCCCAGTCATTTTCACCCAGTATAGGTCTTCTCTAGCAGGCCATATTTTCTTGGGTTATCCCATCAATCAGGCAGAGACTTTCTCAAGACTACAGTGTGAGTTTATTTCTGTGAATCCATCTCCCCCCCCCACCCCCGCACCCGACACACACAGATGTCAGACTTTTATTATTCTCTGAAGGCTATCTCTATGTAAATCCCCCTTTACTTTTCGCATGTGCTCTTTTTGATATATTTCTTGTACATATAATCCCATCTTGATGTCTGCTTCTCAGAGAACTCAATTATTAATCATATTTGCTAAATATCTGGAGAGAAATTTATTTGATCATATGATCACACGTTAGATTTTCTGAGAAAGGTAGCATCTTTGGCATAAAGTCTCCTTCTTTATGGGGTACAGCATACGGGCTGGGCTATACTATGATTAACCCTGGTCATGGGGCTATAGGGATGGTGACCAGGAGAGTTGGGGGCAGCTTTTGAGGTGGTCACTTTTGCTGTTTGGGTAAACTAGTTATGTACTATTTTTCTGCATAGGTAGGGCACTAGCTTTAATAGGCAGGAATGGGCCAGTTCTATAGGCCCAGAATGTCTAGAGAAACCAGGGAAGTAAGTATTTGGAGTCATCTACCCCAATATTTCCATCTTGTGTGTCAAGATCCCTGTTTTGTTTTCTAAATTAGGGCCATGATTTTGGAATAATACATTTACCTTGGCTGAGTATGAAACTGTCTTGATCTTCAGTTGTTTTATGTTAATTCACTATGTAAAATGAAGATTTCTTTGTGAGCTACCAAAGAGACTGTGACTCTCATCCTCAGTTAGCAGTTTAATTGTCATCAGCTTTTAATTATCTGCCTGTGAGTCAGGGGGGTGTCCAATCTTTTGGCTTCCTTGAGCCACTTTGGAAGAAGAATTGTCTTGGACCACACATAAAATACACTAACACTTGTAATAGCTGATGAACTAAAAAGTAGGTAGCAAATAAAATCTTATAATGTTTTAACTACATTTACAGATTTGTGTTGGGCCACAATCAATGCTGTTCTGGGCTGCTTGCAGCCCTTGGGCCGTGGGTTGGACAAGCTTGCTGTAAGGCATGAAGGGAACTTAATAATAACCATCTCATTCCATTACCTTTTTATTTGTCATCACATGCACTATTGCATTCTCTTCCACCAGCATCACCTCAGCTTACAACAGATGAAAAGTTTAGCAATGAACTGACGTCTTGTGTTCACACCATGCACCACCAGATGGAGTCTTTATTCCCAGTCAGTAGATATAAAATCAGATTGGGGGGCTGGATTATCTATCTTCTTTTTATGCCACTCTTAGTGCCAACTGTCATATATTGGATTTTCTAGAAAGCAGAAACTGAGAGTTAGGAATGTAAAAATTTTATTGGAGAGTAATACCTACTCATATAAAAAGAAAAAGGAATGAAACAGCATTGGTAGGTGAAGACAAAATGTCTCTAATAGCCCACCTGGGAACTCCAGATCAAAGACCATCAATTAACAGGTTCTAATGTTATACAGAAATGTCTAGGCCCTTGTATTACCTCTTTGCTCAGTCACTGGTTGGGTGCCACCCTGAGCATACCATGATCGCATGTTGAAAGCTAAGATAGGCCATGGCACAGCCAACACTGGAAACTATCAGCTAAACACATACCTTACAAATGGGTCATGTGTCCTTTCTTGGAGGGAAATCAGGGTGCTATAAGAAATTGCCAAACTGTTTCCCAAAGAGACTGTACTATTTTACACTGTCAAAAACAATGCATGAGCTCCCTCGTTGGTCCACATAGTGCTCAAGACTTGGTATGGTCAGTCTTTTAATACTGGCTATTCTAATGAGTATGTAGTCGAATCTCATTATAGTTTAAATTTTCATGATCAGCATCTTTTCATTTGTTTATTGGATATTTGTATATTTTCATTGGGGTAGTATATGCTTAAATTTTTTGTCCACTATTAAATTGAGTCTTTGCTTTTCTTGTTATTCCAGTGTAAGAGTTCTTTATATATTTTAGATATAAGTCCTTTGCCAGATTGCAATTATTTGTACCCAGTTTGAGACATGCATTTTCCTTTGTTTAATGGTGCCTTTTGAAGGGCAGGTAAATTTTCAATTTAGTTAATCTAAAGTGTAACATTTTCCTTATATGATTATTGGTTTTTGAATCTTGTCCAAGAAGTACCTTTTATACCTCCAGTTTATAATTATTTTTATTTTATACTCTTCTGAGAGTTTTATATTTTTAGCTTTTATGCTAAAAGTAAAGTTTTACTAGTTAAAACTAAAGTTTTACTAGTTAAAACTAAAGTTTTACTAGTTAAAACTAAAGTTTTACTAGTTAAAACTAAAGTTTTACCACCAAAAGTTTAGTTTTAGTTATAATAAAGTTCTATATCTTTAGTTTATATACTAGGGATTTGGGTCACTTATTCTAATCATCTATCCAACATTTGTTGTTTATGTTGGTAACCTAGCATCATTTGTTGAAATGATGAATAGACAAAACCATTAATTTCCATTGAATTTTACATCTTATTGAAAATTCAATTGACCATGTACATGTGGGTCTCCTCTGGATTCTTTATTCTTTACCAACCATCTATTCCTAGTCTTATACCAGTACCACACTACTTTGATTACTATAGATAGTTCTGTTGCATGAAATAGTCTACGTTCTCTAAGTTTTCCCCTTTTTCAAAATTATTGTGCCTTTTGTTTTTGGCATGCCCATATACATTTTAGTATCAGCTTGTCAATTTTTGTTATTAGCTTTGAATGAAATTTGTGTGAACCCATCACTTAATTTAGAGATAATTGTCTTAATAATATCAAGTGTTTCTATCCTTGAACATAGTGCATGTCTGTATTTATTTTGGTCTTCATTCATTTCCCTTAGCAATGTTCTGTGAATTTGTTCACAAATTTCAATGTGAAGATCTTATACATGTGAAATTTATGCCTAATCATCATCATTTTTTAAATTGTATTTTTAAATTGAAATTTCTATTATTTATTGATAATATGTTGGAATGCAACTGATGTTTTATATAAGCCCTGTATTCTGTGATCATGTTTAATGTACTTATAATTTGGCAGGATTTTAGTAATTTCTACATAAATTATTATCAATTATTGACAAATAAAATCTTCATGATTTTCTTAGTATTTCCTTTTCTCTAGCTTATATTATTGTAAAAATACAGTATACAACACATATATGAGTAACATACAAAAAATGTGTTAATTGGCGCTGTTACCAGCAGGACTTCTGGTCAACAATAGGCTATTTTAGGTTTTTAGGGTTACACATGGATTTTTGACTGTGAGAGGTGGGGTGTGTTGGTGCCCTTACCCTTATGTTATTCAAGGGTCAACTCCATATCCCAAACTCTCAAACTCTAAAGTGCTTATTGGACATCTGTGAGTCTTCTTAAATTCAAATTCTGAAAGTTCAGGTCTGGTGTGGTCTAATGTTCTGCAATTCTAACAAGCTCCTTGCAGATGCTACTGGTCCAGGCCACACACTGTGAATGAAATGTAATCTCTTCCCTAGGCAGCAATGTGACAAAGTGCTCCAACAATTCTCAGTTTCTGTTAGTACCGCTGAAATTTAGCAGTAGCCCATGACCCTTTATCGTGTTTTATTCTATGTAAATTTATACTAAGATACACAAACTTTTAGATTCTCAAGGCAGGCGTTCCTTGTTTTTATTACTAGCCAGGTGTACTGTGAGACAGTGATTGCCAGCCACATCTTGCAACATCTCCTTCTCAGTGGATTTGACCACCAATAAGTATCCATAGGTGAGGATAGGACCAGGTCATTAGCTTGCTATACTAAGTTCTTTCAGGAATGACCTTGTTGGGGAAGAGACCAACTATTTAGAAGCCTTCTTCTTGAGCCATTATGCATTCAAGTAATAATTATACAAATTTTAATTTTGTTTTTATATTCTTAGTAACTAGTTTGAGTCAAGCACTGGGATTAATATGTATTAATCTTCAAAAACAATTCTATGAAGGTTTCTTTGTATATACTCTATAGGGGAGGAAACTTGGGCTTAGGAGAGTTAAGTAACACACCTAAGGTCACAAAAGTTAATAAATCAAGGCTTTGAAACCTCATTATAAGGAAACTCTAAACCCATGCTCTTCAGTCTCTGCCCTATTATTCTCCTCTTGGCTTCTTGCCTCAAGTATGTGAGACACTTTTTTTCCCTTGATGACATTGGCACTGTTCCCATTCTCCAGCTTGGTCAGCAGTGACTCAGAACATGGACTGGCAATATGTGTGCACAATAAAGGTCTTCGTTTTTCTCTGGTGAGACTGGCCTATCAGGAGGCTGCTGGATTGATATCTGGTTGGATAATGGGGGAATCCTTAATGCCAGAACTTCTGTTCACCGGTCTATAGTTGGGGCAAATCAGTCAGCCTCTCTAAACTTTGTTTCTTGATTTGTTAAATGGAGATAAAAATCTATTTCTTACAGCAATATTGTGAGCAATGAATAGTATAATGTATATTAAATACCCAGTACAAAGTTGTTTACTTTCATGATGTTTTCACCTCCATGTCTATATATGTTGTTATATGCTTGAATGATCATTTTCTGAGAGACACATAATATAGTCTGTGAATACAGTTTTTAGCTTATCTCTTTTCTGTATAATTTCTGCTAGATGATGTTTT
>PVKE010029295.1:0-20359 GCA_004027555.1 Craseonycteris thonglongyai | reverse complement strand
ATGTTCTTTTTTTTTAAAATATATTTTTATTTATTTATTTTTATTTTTGACAGAGAAAGAGATACAGAGACAGAGACAGAGAGAGAACTGAACTGGGGGAGCTCCCAGTTCAGCATATGGTTCCGCATGGGCCGGGGCCGGGATTCGATCCCTGGTCCCTGGCGCTGCAAAGTGAGCGCTTAACCCACTGAGCCATCCCGGCTTCCCCTATTTATGTTCTTAAAAGATGACTGTGACTATGGAAAATGGATTACAGAGGCACTAATGGATGCAGAAGACCTGTTTTGAGGCTACTGCTGGGTTATCTGGGTAAAAGGCCAAGGTCTTTTGCACTAGAGTGGAAGCCAGACACAGGAAAAAATTGGATATTTTGAGGGTATATTTCATTGGTAAAGCTGATAGGATTATTTGAATATGGAACAAAATTATTTTAAGGTTTTAGGCTGAAGCAGTGGAGTGTATGGCAATGCTGTTTACTATGGAAGTCTTGGAAAAGAGCAGATTTGGGGAGGTGGGCAGATCAAGCATTCTCTTTTAGACATGTGAGGTTTATGATGCTTATAAGCCATCCAAAGGACTATGTCAGGAGGTCTTACGCTATATGCAACTAAAGCTCAAAGGAACAGCCAGGGATAGAGCTATGTATTTGAATATTATATATCCTATGTAGCATTTAAAGGCATGATGCTTGATGAGATTATTTAAAGAGAGAACAGGTCTGAAGTGATTATAGAAAGTCTCAGATAGCACTAATAGTCATATTAATAGTAAATTCTCATTTAATAACCTGTGCCAAGCCCTGTACTTCAACCTGTGTCTATGTAAATTTATTTAATCCTTATAACTCAATGTGGTGGTTTTTTGTTATTATCATGCTCCGTTTTATAGTTAAGAACACTGAGGTAGAGAGGTTAAGAAACTTTTCCCATACAAAGAGTTACTGGTTTAATTGGAATTCAGAGTCAGAAAATATAGTTCAAGAGTCCATGCTCTCAACCCTCAAGTTCATAGAATATTGTGTCCCTCCTAAGCATGGTCTGGATGAACTTAAAATTATGGACAAAACCACCATTAAAGTTCACTTTTTTGCCAGGGGTTCTATTACTTTAAGCAACTACTCTGATACAGATTGAAATTGAAGTTGGTGATAAGCAGAATTAAATGATAAGAGTGTTCACTTCCATGAAATGTATTCTTTCCTTTTAATGTGCTCTAAACTTTTAATTTAAAAATTTAAAAACATTTAAAATTATAGTTGACACATGATATGATATTAATTTCATGTGTACAACATAGTGATTAAATATTTATATAACTTACAAAGTGTTCCCCCTTGATAAGTCCAGTACCTATCTGACACCACGCAGTTATTACAATATTTTTAACTATATTCCCTATGTTGTACTTTATGTTCCTGTGTAAGCTTTTAAAATTTAAAACTATTTTTCTATTGCCCTAGAACCAAAGCTCTTCATGCCATGTTGGGTTGAGATTTGATAAAGTATATACCGTATTTTCTGGCGTATAAGACGACCGGGCGTATAAGACGACCCCCTAATTTTACAGTTAAAACATAGGTTTAGGCCTATATTCGCTGTATAAGACTACCCCCCACTTCCGTGGCTGTAGTCTTATACAGCAAATATAGGCGTAAACCTATGTTTTAACTGTAAAATTAGGGGGTCGTCTTATATGCCCAGTTGTCTTATATGCCGGAAAATATGGTACACATGTTTTCTATAAATAGACTTCAGCAACCCCTGAGAAATTCTGTGGTTTCATGAAAATCAGTTCACCCATTATGACAAACAGTCCATCTTTGAAAGGATAAAATATTTGAAATTGATTTCCAGGATGAATCACATTTGAATAATTGCACAAGATTACTCATAAGTTTAAGGGAATTAGATTTTCAAAACTAAACAAAAATAAACCCAATTTATAAATTTTACTTACAATATGTTCTCATATACCACCCACAAAATGTTTCTTTTGTAAAGACTGAACCTCAAGAAACACTGAAGGGAAATTTCCACTTTTGTGATTTTTGTCAGTAACAGTCAGAGTGGTGATATGCAATGTTCTTGTTTCACTGTGGGGAACATAGAACAGTTTGCTGGCTCACTGATAAATATCTGTTCAAGACAATATAGAGGTCAGTGTTTGAAGACTGAGTCAAAGGGCAGATGTCTCAAAAAAACCTTAAAGAAGCTTGAGTCTCCAAGGTCTAAGAATAAATGAAGTGATGATGAGAAAGTGGCCTCTGAGTCCATTTGTCCTTTGAGTGTAGTTAATTCAACTGTCATTCATTGATGGTTTATTGAACACCTACTATATGTGAAGCACAGTGGTTACAATAATGAGTTAGAGAAGCAAATGAGCACTATTTACATGAAGCTCATGGACTAATAGGAAAGAGAGATAAACAAATAATAAAATGTAATGGGGGAAACACAGAGTTCTACAAGGGTGAGAGTAGGTCAAGATGTTTTGCCAGTTGGCTCTCACTGCTTTGATGGTCTAGCTTTGACACTTATATAGGATCTTGGGAAAATACTTGAAAATTATTTTCAATATTTATACTCATCAAAAGATTAAACAATTTTGATTTAAATTCTCAGGATTACTTAAGAATCATGAGCCCTTAAGAAGAGAGTAGGGTTCCTGTTTTGCTTTGTTCATTTGTTTTTCATTTTTATTTTAGATTCCACATGTAAGTGAAATCATATGGTATTTGTCTTTCTCTGTGCAAATAATTTCACTTAGCATGATATCCTTTAGGTCAATTCATGTCATCACAAATAACAATAGCTTGTTTTATTTTTTTATGTCAAGTAATATTTCATTGTATACAGGCAGCACACTTTTATTTATTTATTTTTTAAAGATAGTCACTTTTTAAAATTTATTTATTTATTTATTTATTTATCTATTTTTGACAGAGAGAGAGAGAGAGAGAGAGAGAGAGAGAGAGAGAGAGAGAGAAATACAGAGACAGAGAGAGAACTGAACTGGGGGCACTCCCCAGTTCAGCATATGGGTCTTCACGGGCCGGGGCCGGGATTCGATCCTCAGTCCCCAGGGCTGCAAAGTGAGTGCTTAACCCACTGAGCTATCCCAGCTTTCCCAGCACACTTTTTTACCCATTCACTTATTGATGGACACTTAAGTTGCTTAAATTTCTTGGCTATTGTAAATAATACTGTAGTGAACATGGGGTGGATATATCTTTTCAAATTGGTGTTTTGGATTCTCCAGATAAATACTAAGAAATGGTATTTCTCATTTGTATGGCAGCTGCATTTTTATTTTTTATTTTTTTGAGAAATGAGATGATTGTGTTTTAAATGCCACCTGTACACTGATTTCTGAAATGTTCATCTTAAGCTTATATCCTTTTATAAACTCCAAATCTAACTGTATACCCCCACATCTCTCCTTGGGTATCTATTAAAAACAAACCCCAAACTTTTGATCTTCTGCTCAACCTGTTCCCACCCCAATATTTCCCATTTCAGTAAATGACACTTCTGCTTTTTTGGTTCTTCAGGACAAAAACTTTGGAATCTTTCTGACTCCTAGTTTCACCTCATAGCCCATATCAATTCTGTCTGGGAATCTAGTTAGCTCTCTTTCAGTGCATTTACAGACTCTTATCACCTCTTACCACCACCACTGCCACATTCTTGGTCTAAGCCATTCTCACCAGGCTGAAAATAATAGTCTTGAACTAATCTCCCTGCTTCCATTCTTTAGCAATTACAATCCATTCTTAAGATAGAATTCAGGATACAAACATTCCTCAGAGATATTGTGGGTTCAGTTCTAGTCCCACTTCAATAAAGTGAGTATCACAATAAAGTGAGTTGTAATCTTTTTGCTGGTGGTGGGTATTGCATTTGATTTGTAAAAATCCCAACATCTGTGAACTATAATAAAGTGAAGCACTAAAAAATGAGAAATGCATATAATCCTTTTAAAATACAGGTCATTACTCTCCTCAAAACTTTCAATAATGTCCAATCTCACTTAGAGTAAAAACCAAATTCCTTCTAGCTATCTACCCAAGAAAAATAAAAACATATGTCAACACAAAACTTGTACACAAATGTTTGCAGCATCATTATTCCTAATAGTCAAAAAGTAGAAACAACCTAAATCTTCTTTAACTGATAAGTGGATAAGTAAATGTGTATATCCGTACAATGGAACATTATTTGGAAGTACAAAGAAATGAAGTGATGATACATGTTACAACATGAATGAATCCTGGAAACATTATGCTAAGTGAAAGAAGCCAGTCACAAAAAAACACATATTTTATTCAATTTATATAAAAAGTCAAATCTATAGAGACAGATTAGGGACTGGGAGGAGAGAGTAGGGAGCTACTCCTGATGAATTGGGATATCTTTTAGGGTGATAAAAATGTCTGGTGTTAGGTAAATGGTTGCACAATTTTGTCATACACTATCAACCACTGAATTATAACCTGGAGGAAAGGTATATATCTGAACACAAATGGGATTCTGCCAGGAAAGTAGAAGGGAGGAGGGTGTGCTGGAGAGGATAAACAAACATTTCTGTTTCTTCCTGGTAGGCATTTGAAGTTATAACCCTGTCTGCATCTTCTCAACTTGAAGAAGGTCTGGCATAGGTTTGAGAAAACATTTTGGCACAAACCGTGGTTGTTTGAGGTCACATCTCTACTGTTTACTTATTGCTTGACTTTGTATAATTGGCTCAACCCCATATAGCCTCAATTTCTTCGTCAGCAAAATGCAATAATAATTGAAACAATGACCTACCTTACAAAGGTAATTGTGAGAATTAAATGAGATATTACTTACAAAGTACTCATATGGGTACCTGCCACATAATGGGCCCCCTGGCCAAGTTCTGGAGGAGTCAATGAGGGGAATCCAGGAAGGGGCTACCTCTAGGACAGGTCTCCTGTCAGTGGGCACTGGGACAGGAAAGGCACTGGGGGAGGGTTTCCCATCAGCACCTGCCCCCCACTCTATACACATAACACAGGAGTTTTCGAAGATTTGTCCAGTAACACCATGAATTAAAAAAATAAAACACTATGAACATAATAAAGTGACCTTTTGTTTAATTGCTAACAATTGCTAACATGCACACAGAATCAGCCTTGATTTTCAAAGATGATATATACCACTAACAACATTGTCCATTGGCATAGAATGTTATGTGGTATTTTCTCCAAAGAGGTAGTGCTTCTTAGTTAGCCTGGACAACAGCTGTGGTCTCTGTTTATAGAACTCAGCATTATTTGAGAGTCTATATTCTGCCTCATGCACTATAAAATAAGCCAATCCATTCCTCTTGCTTCTGGAAAAACATTCTAGAGGGCTTTATTGACTAAATATTGTCAATAAGAAAATTTAGTTCAAGCATGTCCAATCCAAGGGCTGCATGGGGCCCAGGACGTCTTTGAATGCAGCCCAACATAAATTTGTAAAATTTCTTAAAATATGATGAGCTTTTATTTGGGTAATTATTTTTAAGCTTAAAATATTATGAGGTTTTTTTGTTTTTGTTTTTGTAATTTTATTTATTAATTTATTTTTTAGCTCATCAGCTATCATTAATGTTAATGTATTTTATTTGTGATCTAGGGCAGCCAAAGATTGAATACCCCTGATTTAGTCAATAAAACCACCTTTCTCAACTGAAAAATGCATCCTTCTGGACACCACTGGGCTATCTGATTGCTTATTCTCTTTCTTTTTTGTTCTCTAGGTTACTAGCAATCTAACTTGATTGAAAATTCCCAATTCTATGATTTTAGAGACAGAAAAGCAATACTGCATCTGTAAGCCAGACCCTTCTCATATCCTACATTATTTTTTCTCTTTTCCTATATCATCCTAGGAAGACCTGTTTTTTCTTCTAAGCCTGCAGAGAAAGTCAGATGAGTATTAAATGTTGCTTTTCCCAATTATCCAGACAATTATCTCAAAAACTTTTAAGTGCTTCTTCTCTGTTCTCCATTTTACTGCCTGGAGCACTTCTCGGTTGAAATCTCTCTTTCCCTGTACTTTTAATTACTACCAGGCATCTGCTTACTGAGAAGGACTGGCATGGTGTGGGAGATTTCAGGGTGCCAAGGCTTCCTTGCTGCAGAAGCTGAGGAGTGGTGAGAGATTAGACAGCAGTCTGTTCAGACCTACTCATGCATCAGGAAATGGCCACTAGAAAAATCATAGCTGACATTTGAAAAATTCCTAAGAGTGCTACACTAACCATCCCTCCTAGGGTAGACACTAGAAATAAGTGTATGGCGTATAATCCTCAAGAGAATGCCTTCCATTTCCTACTAGTTGGGACTTTACTGCAGTTCTGTTATGAACTGACCCATATGGCAAAAGGGTGGAGAAGAAATTTGGAAGGACTTTTCTAATTAGTGCTTGTTGTAGTGTCAATTGGCTGTCTGGCCTTGAAATTGGAGCAAGGCAGATCAGACAACAAAACTCAGGGAAACGCATTAAAGCACCACAGTTCTTCAGTGCTCTTCCTTTTATTCCATCCCAGTCATACAGCTGAGCAGCCCCTCATGGCATGTTGCTATTTGTCTCCTTGTACCTTTATTTACAAGGTACATTTAAACTCCATCTCATTGGTCAGCCAACATGGGAATTTTTCTAACTTTATAGTGATTCTGAAAGGTCAAACAAATAAGATTCAAAATGTAGAGTTCCTTAGTCCAGATTGGAAGCCCCTGATTTCTGATAATGACAGAGGCTTGTCACTGGCCTTGGAGATCTGGGTGGTTCCCAGAAACCTGTTCCTTTTACTGCCAGGCAAGTTACTGAAAACTCAGTCCTCAGCCATGATATGGGGAGGGTGCTAACAGAGACCATTGGAATTCCCAAACCACAATTTTGTTACTAGCTTTACACTCTTGACTGAACAAATCTTCACTAGAACTACTAGAGTCCCATTCTTGTATAATATTAGTAAATGGATTATATAGTTTTGTGCTCTCACCACTTTATCCCTTTATCAGTAAAACAGTCACTTTTAAATACACAACAGTTTTATCATTTATTGGTAAACCTTAGTAGAACAGAATACCTTTTTATGGAAATTAAACATGGTACAAGGGGCAGAAACTGACCTGGTAAGAAATTAATGGGGTTTTCCAGAAGTCATATGATGAGTAATTTCTTAGGAGATTAAAATTTTGAATTGTGGAAATGCCATCTGGTTTTCCAATCCTAGTCTTGCTGCTTTATTCTTTCAGTGGGCTTTTGTGTCTGTCCTGAGAGTTCTGTCTTCTTTCCCATGTACATGTAAATAAGGACACATGCACAGAGGAGAAAATGGTAGACAAGGCCATGGTGTTAGAGGTGGGAGCCAGGGGATTCCCTGGGCTCCTCTCTGTGGAAACTGAAAGTGAGGTCAAGGGAATAAGAAATATTAAAGGAGAATTATTTTCTGGTATATGTGCCGATCCTATAGTCACCCTCTACCACTAAATGTATGGCCTTAGGCACATCATTTCACTTCCTGTCCATTTATTTGTAACATCAATACATTAAACTGACTACAGCAGTCTTTTTGTATGCCCTAACATTTTGTGATGCTAAACACTTCGTAATACATCGAAATAACACACATATAAGCAAACTTCCAGTTATATAGTGTGTGAGTCTAGTTAAGTAGAACTCTCTGTTTCAGTTCCTTATTAGTAAAATGAAGAGAGTAACTTTTACCCTTCAAGGCTCTTGTGAAAATGAGAGGTAACAGATAATAAAGACCAGGAAAAATGCCCAGAATATGGATGGGATAAAAAAAAATTCAATGATGCTATAACCTAGTCTTAAATGTTCCTATATAGCATGTGGAGATAATGAGAGTCCTTTCTGCCCTCGGATAAATTACACAGGAGTCTGTGTCACTAATTAACACAGGAAGTGATTCAAGCCCCTGGCACTGTTTGAGTGACAAGACGGTGCTGTCCCAGGACCTCATGGAAACCCCATTGCACAATTATGCCTCAACCAACCTCTATGGCCCTGACTCCAAACCCTTTTCAGCTGGTTGAAAAGTTCTGCTGGGGGAAAATGTGATGAAGCATGGCTGGCAACTTCTCTGAACTCCGGGAAATGCCAAGCTCAGTCAGTTTAGAGGGATTCAATGTCTTTGAGTGCTTTTTCTGACATTCTCAAATTCTTGTATTGAGAATTGGGCAGGACACTGACAGGTGTGGAGCAGGCAAAGGCTAGCTGAAGATATTCATGTAAGCCAGCCTTTAATGTTTCAGCCAAATTGGGAATCTTTTGGGAAATGAGCTCTACCTTGGGAACAAAAAGTCCATTATTTCCTTGATTTTTTATCAACAGCAACCTTTTCTGATTAACATGAAAATGAATCACTTGACACCTTTGAGATTTTACCTGGAGGAAAATAATTTCTTGAAATCTCTTGCATTGCAAGTGCTAATAGCTATTTTTACAACTATAAAATGGATAATGTATTAACCTCTCCAGAGCAATGGAGTATTAATCTTAACACCGAGCCTGGACTGAAATTGTGTCCTCTAGAGGTCACCAGTGCATCATATTTGAAGGCCATAGAGTCATCCAAAATGCTTGGGAAGAACCAGTGTCCCATTCATAACTCAGAGAGAAAGAGAAAATAGGGCAAATGAATGATCATAATGGCTATTCTCCAGCTAGTCTGTTAAGAAATAGGAAGTCTTGTTTTGCATAGAGTACTTTTTATTGATTTTCCTTGGTTTCTTTTGGCTTTTCTCTGCATTGATCTAACTGGAGGAAACTCTAATAATGGTTAAATGCTTCCTCACTAATGGCTTCATTGTGGAAATCAGAGAAAAAACTTCCAAGTGGGAGAAAAACTGATGTAGAAATAGGCTATTTTAGTTTCCGTGAGCAGAGTGTTCCTTTCAGGGGTGCTCTGGCCAAAGTTTACGTCTCCATGTGTCTCCTGGGCATGCTGTCCTGGGCACAGGCACGCCGCCATATGAAGCATGGGACATGGCCCTTTAATTAGCTGTTACATAATTTCTGAGATGCCTTATTTGGAAGAACTCCATCCCAAATTTACAGCTCTACAAATAAAGGGATCAGAATAAAAAAATGCACATAAAGGGAATACTTTGGTATTCAAAACATACCTTTCCTTTGGAAGAACTGTCAGTCAAGAGCCAAAAAGATGGCAATCTGGAAGTCTTTAATGGGACTCTTCTTAGCTGCTTTGCTTCTTTGGTTATTCTAATGCTTTAATCTTGTGTGAAGCTAATTATCTCCCATGGAGAGAACTTGCCTTGAGAATAATGCTACATGTTGGCAGCTGGATTGAAACAGGAGAGTAAACAACGCACTACTGAGAGGCCAGGACATGTCGTGGCATAACCCACTGCTGGTGGCCTGTGTTGCTCAAGCCATGACCTGGGAGTTAACACCAACGGATCACAGCATTGTTTCTGCTGCTTCTATTGCTCTCCAAAGAGAGAAATTCCAGTACAATGACTTTCCCAGGGTGCAAGACACTTGCCAGCAGCTAATTCATCAGGAAATTGCCTCTCCCCTCTTCCTTCCCACATTTCTTCCTGAGCATTCCCCAGCCCAATGTGTGGCCAATCCTCAGAAGCTCTTCTGGGGTTGATTGACAAGAAAACAAAACTTTCCTCTAGATAAGAAACATCATAGTGCTCTAGGATTTCTATTTGTTCTGGGTGGAACTCTTTCTCTGAACTTCTATACTGCTAACTGTAGTTTCTTATCATTTCTTTAGGATATGTGAAACAGTCAATCTTCAAACAATGAGCTTTGTTTGAGTAACTCTTTTAAATTGCTAATTCACAAAGAAGTAAAACAAATACTTTGTCCAAGAGGGCTTATGGTGATATTTCTCAGGGTTATTAGATATTTTTATTTAGCACTAAAAATGAACAAAGGCAAATTTTCATTTCTGAACTTTTCTCTTTAACTTGAGGCCCCTTTAAAATTTGCTAGTATATACTGTAGAGATATGGAAGTTCACAAAAGGATGCCAAGTACTTGTTCTGGAGAATCACTCCTTTAACTTAGATGATATCCTAGGGCAAACTGCAGTGTTGAGCAATGTTTTAACTCAGCAAGGTTGAGAATGGTTTTATGCGGCACAGAGCTTTCCCAGGATTCTGATTTTTTTTTTTTAATTGTTAAATTTATTGGGGTGACGTTGGTTTATATCAATTACATTGTTTCCATGTGTACAATTCTACATTACATTGTCTATACATCGCATTGTATGCTTACCACCCAGAATTTGCTCTCTTTCCATCACCACATATTTGATGCCTACCCCCTCCTCCTCCCCACCCTCAACTTTCCTACCCGCCTCTCCCTGTACCCTCAGGTACCCACTAAAATCTTGACTATGTCCATGAGTTTTTGTTTCTTTGTTACTTTCAGTTTTATGTTCCACCTATGAGTGAGGTCATATGTTTCTTGATTCTTTCAGTCTGATGTTTTTTCTGGATTACCAGTTGTATAACTGTGAGCAAGTCTCCCTTATGTTTTAGTTTTCTTATGTATAAAACAGGAAGGTTGGACATAATCTTTTCTAAGGTCATCTACTCTTGAGAATTAAAGCTGTTCAACCAAGGACCAGTTGCACCTTTGTAAGTATATGTGTCCCAAAACTGCTGTGACATCAAACCAAGATCTGGGTGGTTTAAAACACCAAAAGTTTATTTTTTCATAGTCCTGAAGGCTAAGTTAAAAATCAAGACATCAGCAGGGCTATACTCTGTCTGATGGCTCTAGGGGAGAATTTTTCTGTGCTTTATCTACCTTCGGGTGTTAGCTGGCATTCCTTGTAGATGCCTCACACCAGTCATATCACAGTCTTCTCCCTGTGTGCCTTCACATGGTCTTTCCTAAGTGAGCATCTGTCTATGTCCAAATTTCCCTTTTTTTTTTTAAGAAGGACACCAGTTATTCTGGATTAGGGCCCACCATAATGACCTCATTTTAATTTCATTACTTCTATAGAGAAACTTTTTCTAAATTTAATCACATTCTGAGGTTCTTGTGGATTCAGACATCAACATATCTTATGGGAACATAATCCAACCCATAGCAACTAGAAACGCTTTGTGCTACATAGCTTCTCTTTGACTTCTGGGTCCATTCTCCATGTTGCTCTGAGCCCTGAAAGGCAGGCCTACATGGATCATACTGGAGAACCTCTATGCCCTCTGGGTTAGCCAATGGCAAGAGACAGGATGTAAGAGGAGAGTGTGGTGGGGGTGGGGCATTTTTTCCTCTGAGGATGGAGGGTGTAACCACAGCTGGCTGTGGGTTATAAGGAGAACTTACCTATCTATACAGATTATTTTATTTTATTTTTTGCCTCTGGATATCTTTTAAGGGCTTCTTCAAACCTTCAGGATTAAGGTCAATAATTCTCCTCCCCCACACCCCCTGTCCTGCTTCAGTTTTCTCACCTATATTTTTAGTGTTGTCTTTATTAAACTCTCTTCATACTACCCACTTTGAGGGGACCATATGTTTTCTTTAAGGATCCCAACCCTCTCCACTCTTAATGACTAAATTATTTTTCTAGAAGTTCAAGGGTTATTTTGGTGTACAAGAGTCTGTGCAGGGACAAGCTGTCTTGAAATTTGCCAAAACCTCGCTGGGTAATTCTTAGTCCAGGAAACTTCCATATGTCTGACTAGCAAGGCAGACAAGCAGGCTTGGTGGATATTTTGGATGACATGGGTTCGGATGTCTGTAGGCATTGCCTCTCTGAAACAGCCTCTCATGGTACTTTCATACTCCTGAGCCAGGTTGGCTCTCACCTGGTGAGTGAGGAAGACCAAGCTCACCTGGATATTCTCTGTCTTGTCTCTCCATCTCTCATAGACTTCACTTTCATTTTTCCACTCAATGATCAGATCTCTCTCAATAACTTTGTCTTCTTAAAAAAAAAATAAAATAAATAAATAAATAATATATATATTGCATTTTACAATTTCAGTCTGCTTTATATCATATTAGTTCTTGCTTTAAAAAAAAGTACTCAGGAGATACTATTTGTTGGTCTCTGATTTCTAGATGGAAATAAGAGGCACATACATGCAATGGAGTTGTGAAAATCTCCAGAATGACATACATATTCTTTGATTACTCTGTGGAGTAGATTTAACCACATGAGGAAACTGAGTTTTTGAGGGGTTCAGCGAATCTCTGCTTACTTAGCTAGTAAATTTTAGGGCTAGTACTCAAACTCATGTTTTCAAATTCCATTATTTGAAAAGCCAGGATGATTCAGTGGGTTGAGCACTCATTTTGCAGCCCCAGGGACCGAGGATCGAATCCCAGCCCCGGCCCGTGCGGACCCATATGCTGAACTGGGGAGTGCCCCCAGTTCGATTCTCACTGGGTTGAGACCCCGGCCAAGTTCCTGCCCTGTGCAGCCCCACACCCACTTGTGGAATGAAACTATGGGGAAATAACCAATGATGTACAACTATAGAGACTGTTCTGGGCCTTCTCCCTTCTCTGTCTCCATCTCTTTATCTCTCTCTTTCTTTGTCAAAAACAATAAAAATAAATCTTTAAAATGTGTTTCTTGTTAAAAAAAATCCATTATTTGCTTCTAAAAAGGTGTACTTATTTACACTTTTGATATTCACAAGACTTTAAAAATGAACATCCGTACCATGTGTAGGTACATGGCCTTTTCCGTCTCCTACTATCAGAGTTTGTCCTTTGCACTCAGTGTTCTGAGGACCCCTATGCATGAAAGAGGCAGAGAAAAGTATCTGGGAACATTGCATAGCTGCTAAACTCCCATTCATAAACTTATTTTCCTTTGTCTGATATTTCTAGGGTTTCCTAGGAACCATCAATATTATCTGCTATACTTTATTTTTTTTTTTTAATTGTTTTTATTTAGTTTTTTTGAGAGAAGAGAGAGAGAGAAGCGTGGGGGGGCAATCTTCATAGTTGCACATTATTAGCTGTGACATGGTTTTATTCTGCACAGGTGGATATGGGGCTGTGTGGGGAGGGAACTGAACTGGCACCTCCACATGGGAGGCAAGAACCTTTGTCATCCTGGAGGTTACCAGTTGTGCTGCAGCTCAGCATATGGAGCTTGTATGGGCTGGGGCTGGGGATCAAACCCTGAGCCTCACAATCATGAGGCAAATGCTCGACCGCTGAGCTTTCCTGGCATTCCCACTTTGTCTATTTTTTACTGGCTGTTTTTTAATGAGTGTCGGGATTCTCTATTTCACCTGGGCAGTCTCACAGCTGTTACTTTCACTGTTTTGGACCTGGACTAACCATCTATACCCACGTCCATGTGCTAATATTTGTTGAAAGCCCATTATGCACTGGCTTAGTTGAACTCTGCTCTGTCCATGAAAATGGATACCCAAATTTAAGGGTGGAAATTGCACCAGGGCTGTAATTGTTTCTTTAAATGTTCAAGGGAGATGAGCACATTACTAGGAAACAAAGACTCTGAGTTGAATATTTGTGGCTTAACTTTCTGGTTATACTTGAATAATTCTGAGTTGGTTTGCATTAGAATTCTTATTACCCCCATTAAAAAAAACCAAACCAAACCAAAAAAAAATCCAAAACATCATTACAAAGTAGAAAGCTGGGTTTTTTTGGTGAATGTGTGTCTTTTCTTTTACTTTTTTGGGGGTGGGGGGGTGGGGTGGGGTGGGGGGATACCTAGTAGCCCTTTCCAAATCATGTTTGGCTTCTTGAAGGGTGAAGGGACAAGAAATGCTTGAATTCTGATTTTTCCTTAAAGCCCACCTGGGTTTAAGTAAGAAATGGAAAACATCCCACTGAATGCATCTTGAATTGTTTTGGAACTAAGACATTTGGAAAGGCACTTAAGATATTTGAGAATGCCCAAGTTGGATTCAGTTTTACTCTGGATATTTTCTAAGCACATTATTAACATTACTGTTTCAGCTAGTTTCTTTTTGAAGATTTAAAGTGATGTAAAAAAGAAGAGGGAACCAAGTGAGAATAAGAACAAGCAACTTTCAAGAACCTTAATTCTACTTCACTTTCAGGATTAAAAGGGTGAAACATAACAAGCTTGTATGTGTGGTAAGGTACAGGTAGTGTGAATTGTGCTTCCTATGCCAATCTCTGTATTTACTCCTTCTTGTGTTGCATTCCTGCTTAAGCACTTAGCCTGGCTCCTCATTGTCCACTGAATCAAGTCTGAGCTTCTCTCTCTAGATTTCATAGCTGTCCAAAATAATATCCAACCTGGTTTTCTACTGCTTCATGAAGAATTGTGTCAGAAGAAAACCTCAACAGTTTGTAGGTGCTGAGCAAGGCCCTTTGAGGAAGGATCAGGCCTCTTTGTGATGAGTTCACTGAGATGGTAGAGGTGCTCATAGACACTACATTCATGGGGCTGTGGAAATCTGCATACATGCTATTGAGGCAGAAACAGTCTAGTTTCCTCATCTTAGTAAATGAGGGGACTTAGCCGCAGGTGCATGGCAGACACCCTGTTGTTTACACCGGGACACAAAGGCCCAGAGCATCATGGTGAGGCTTGGAATGCAATCCTTAAAGTTGCTGCACAAGTGCTCCTGAATATGAAATGGGGAGAGTTCTAAAATTGAAAGCATCCTGAAGCGGACAGTGGGAATTCGAAGGCTCCCATGCTGCAAACTGGGAAGCAAGGGGTTGAAGACCCTTCTCTTGTTAAATGGTTTACCGTAAGTCTTATCTGTGTTCTCTGGGATGTAGACATGCCTGGTATATTTGACAGATTGGAAGGAAGAGCCATCAGGACTGTTTTTACATAAAGGACCAAGATGATCTCTGATGTAGGTGGCTTTCTCCATCACTAGGGGGTGGAGAATGGGTGAGAATGAATACAAGATAGGCTGACACTTTGTCATTAGCTCAGCTTCTATGGATTTATGTCTGAGCTCTGGAATCAGAGGAAGCTGCAAACCAAACCTGGAGAATTTGTTCTCTTGCAGAATTTGAAACAAAATGTAGCACTACTTTGGGATCAATGCACAAAAAATAAAATATTCAGAAAAATTTCCTTAACTCCATTATGAGACACATCAAAGCTGGGCTGATTTGGGAGGCTTTTAGAGGAAGTATTTCCTGCATTCGTCCTTCCTTCCTTCCTTCCTTCCTTCCTTCCTTCCTTCCTTCCTTTTTCTCTTCCTCCTTCTCCCCCTCCCCCCTCCTCCAGCTCCATCTCCATCGGTAACTCTAGTACATTAGGGATTTAATCTGGGAAAGAGATGACTGAAGCTCACTTAATGTAAAAATGTAGTAAGTACTGAGAGGCATCACTACATATTCCTTTAAGATACTTATTTAATTTTTTGTTAAGTTAGAAAAAAAATCACAGGTAGATTTTATTGAGTGATTTATAATATATTACATAGATATATTTATTTAACTTTGATTTTCTTGAAATATCATGTTTGAAAAATCAATCAATTGCCTTAAAAAAGAAAACTTCAACCAGTGTTTATTATATAATTTATTTATTCAGGCTAACATGCTGACTTGATATTACTAAGCACAAAAGCCATAGATCTTGTCTTCTTGGCAGCTTTTTCAAGACAATAGAATTGGTATCCACTCCCTTCCCTTGTGTGTTGGCTATGAACAGCAGTAATAATTATTATATTGATCATAGTTAATTATATAATTGTATGTTGTGTACAGGGTCTGGCAGAAGTAACGCCCTTTTTTAGGTTTATCAGCTCATTAAACGGGGGCATTACTTCTGTTGGACCCTGTATTAGTATATTGCAAAAAAAAATACTTTTTTGGTATCCCCTCTAAGAAAGGCACAGGGAATTTAATGCCTCCCCCTGCCCCTGCCCAACTGACTATATCGCGGGGAAAGATTATGAAAGAATCCAAAGAATGGGATCAAAAGGCGTGGAGAAAAAAGTGAAGTACAATTGATTGACACACTTAATCATCAATTGTACGGGTTCCAGCAGTTTTGGGCTACTCTACCATATATCTGAGGTAACTCTAGCGTACAACCCAAGAACCATAGTAGAATAGTCTGTTCCATAGAAATAAGTTGCATTCATTACAGGATCTTAAGAATTATAGAAACCATGAAATGTTCTTGGTACTCTAAATGTTAAGTGGGGGAAGCCGGGATGGCTCAGTGGGTTAAGTGCTCACTTTGCAGCGCTGGGGACCAAGGATGAATCCTGGCCCCGGCCCATGCGGACCCATATGCTGAACTGGGGAGTTCCCCCAGTTCAGTTCTCTCTCTGTCTCTGTATCTCTGTATCTCTCTCTCTCTCTCTCTCTCTCTCTCTGTCAAAATAAATAAAAATAAAAATATATTAAAAAAAAGATATATTGTTTAAATGTTATGTGAGTGATAGTGGTAGATTCATTGTCTAGTCCCCAGTGTAAAGCTGGAAGTTCTTTGGGAACTAAGATCAATATTTATGTGAAGCAAAGGACATTTATCTTGTGAGTCCTGTGAGAATGGGATCAGGAGTGTGAGGTAAATAGAGAAATACGATAAATGTAAAATATTAGTGAAAAGCTTTGGGTAATGGAGTCTTAGAGCTGGGAGAAACTTTGAAATAGGATGACCAACCCTATAGTTTGCCCAGGATTGAAAAGTTCCCTGGGATGACGGGCTTTCAATGTTAAAACCTGTGTTAACTAGGAGAACCTGTGATCACCTATTTTTGAGTTCCTTTTGCCCAACTTCTTCATTTAATATGTGAAAAAAATCAGGCTAGTGGCAGAATCAAAATTACTTTCCAAATCTGGTGTTTGTCCTCACCCTGTGCTTCCTCTTTAAGTGGCAAGAAGAAAAGTGGAAAGAAAGAGTGTGTGAGATAAATGAGTGGCTACAGGAAACAGGTGTCTCAGGTAGGTATAGCTGCAAGGCATTCTGGGAATTTAGGTTGGGCAGTCACTGCCAGCGTAGGTTTGGGGTCAGCTACAGGCAGATTCCCTGAGGAATTTCTTTCATTGTCCAGTGACCAGCATTGCATTAGTTTCCTAAGGCTTCCATAACAAATTACCACGATCTTTGGGGCTTAGAAAGCAGAAATTTGTTTTATGAAAGTTCTTGAGGCCAGAAGTATGAAATCACAAGGTATCATCAAAGCCATCTTTCTCCTTTGAAAGCTCTGTGGGAAAATCCTTTGTCTCTTTCAGCTTCTGATGGTTCTACACATTTCCTGGCTTGGGACTGTATCACTCCAATCTCTGCCTCCATTTTCACATGGCTTTTTTCTCTGTCATTCTCCCTTCTTATATAAGGACACTTGTCACTGAATTTAGGGCCTACCCTAATTCAGGACAATCTCATCTGAGATCCTTACCTTATTTACAACTGCAATGAATATGATCAATCTTAGTGAATATTCCATATGCACTAGAAAACAATGTGTATTCTTACTGTACTATAATGAGTCCTTTACAAATGCCAATTAGGTTGAATTAGTTGGTAGTATCATTCAGATTTTCTGTATCTGTATTGATTTTCTGTATACTTGTTCTATTAATTACTGAGAGAGGGGTGCTATTAATAAAATCTCCAGCAATAATTGTGCATTTGTCTGTTTCTCCCTTTCAATTCTTCTGATTGTTTCTTTTTTCAGCTTCAGTGAGTAGTTGTTTCATGTATTTGAAAGTTCTGTATTTGTGGAATACACATTTGGGATTATTACATCTTGAGAAATTAATCTTGCTGTAATTATTAAATGTCCCTCTTTATGTCTGGAAATATGCCTTGTTTTGAAGGTTACTTTTTCTGATATTAGTCACTCCAGCTTTCTTCACATAGGTATTTTCATGGTATATTTGTTTTCCATTCTTTTATATTATTTGTGGCTTTGTGTCTAAAATGTTTTGTTTTGGTTTTTTTTGTAGACAATATTTATTTGGGGGGGTGTCTTTCTTTTTTATTTAATTTGACAATCTTTGTCATTTAATTGGAACATTAAGTCTTTGATAGTTAATGAAATTATGGATATGATTTGGTTTATATATACCATCTTACTATGTGTCCAGTCTATTCTTTGTACTTTTCTTTTTGCTCACAAAACTTCCCTTAAGGTTTCTTATAGTAAAGGTCTGCTTATCTTTAGTTTGTCTAAAATATATCTTACCTTTTTTCTTTGATGAATGTATATTTTGTCAGAATACTTAAAAATTGTTTTTATTTCTATTTATTAGCAATAGTATTATGATGTGCAGAGAGGTGTGTGTGGACGTGGACGTGTGTATATGTATACATGTATGTGTTTATTCTGTTTGGATTTTATTGGGCCCCTTGGATCATGGGTTTATAATCATCATCAAATTTGAAACATTTCTTCATCATTCCTTTAAATATCTTTATTCATTTTCCCTGTTTTCACCCTACTCTGCCACCACCATTTTTCTTTTTTTGAAGCTCCAATTACATGTATATTAGACTATTTGGTATTGTCACACTGGTCATGAATTCTCTTCTTTTTTTTTTTTTTTTCCTCTCAGTGCATTTTGAACAGATTTTATTGTTGTGTCCTCAAGTTTGATATATTCTGCTATTTTCTTCCACAATTTCTAATCTGTTAAATACCATTCATTCAGTGTAATTTTTCACCTGAAGAAGTTACATTTTGTTCTTCTTTATGTCATTGCTTTCCTAATTATGTTATTGCTATCTTTGAAATCCTTTAAGGTATGCAGTATTTATAAGTCCTTTAATATGCTTATCTATTATTATCTCTGTAATTTCTGTGTATTTCTTTTAATTAATTGTTCTCCTATTTATAGACTATATTTCCAACTTCATATGTTAGTACTTTTTATTATATGCAGTTCACTTATTGCAATTTTAATATATTTGGGTTCATTTCTGGAAGCTGCATGATACAGTTGTAACTAATATAAACTTTGGTGTTTACTTTGCATCTTTCTACTCAGTCTCTGTCACTTACTAACTTTAACTGTTGAACAAATTTCTTAACCTCCCTATGCTTCCGGGTGATAATATCATCAGACTGATTTGATTGGGTTATTGTGAAGAATAAAGGCATTGATATTTGTAAAACGCTCAGAGAACTGCCTAGAATGTATAAGTCCTATATAATTGTTAGTTGCTATTCACATTATCTTATTTGCTTTTTGTATTTGCTTTTAAATTTGATTCCCCCCACTTTCCAACATTTTAGTATATTCACTGAGTTTCCTTTATTTCTTCCCTCCTTCCTACACACACAATAATAATTTGGAAGTTTTCAGTTCTATTTCTTAGAAATAATTAATAGCTCCCTTGAATATTTTAAGCTTAGATTATTTTAATCCTTATCACCACTTCTGTGTTTTATCATTGTCAAGTATTTTAGTATTGCCAAATTTGTGATCCCCCAAATTTATTGTCATGTTTACTTTTATGCAGTTGGTGCATGCATAGATTTATCAATGTGTTTGCTAATTTTCTTGTTCATCTTTATGCTGGTATCCCATTCTTTCTGTGTTAAATTTTCTTCTTTTAATCTTTTAAAATACTTTTTACCAATTTTAATATTTCTTTCACAGAAGGTCACTTAGTGATTAATGTTTTCTTATTTAAAAAAGAAATCTTGCTTTTCCCCCTTACTCGTAAATGACAGTTTAGTTGGGCAGATCATTCGAAGTTGACAGATATTTTCTCTGACCACGTTGAAAGAATCACTTCACTTTTTTTTTTTTACTTCTGTGACTGTTCTTGGAGGGCTGGCTGTCATTCTAATTCTTGTTCTTTGAAAGGTTTTGCTGTCTTTGATATCTGGTTATTTAAAAAATCTCTATATTTTTGTGTTCTGCAGCTTATCTATAAATCTATCTACTTGTGGATTTATATTTATTTTCTAATTGTTCCTCAAGTATGCTTTTTAATTTCAAAAATATGCTTTTAATCATTTATAGGAAATTAAAAACTATTTTGTGCTTGAACTGTGTTACTTTCCAATGCTCTCAATCTTACAGAACTCCCAATAGATGCATATTGGGTTTTCTTATTTCTGTCCTTATTCTTTCTGTTATATTTCCTGCCTCTTTCTCTCTTACTGTTGTTTTATAATCAGTGTCTTCTGATCTATTCTTTCTTGGTTTGTACAAAAGAACACTTGATATTTACTTTACTAATTCATCAATTACTAGATATACCTTATCTTTTAATGTGAATAACCTGTGTTCCCAAATACATACTAACCTCTCTGAGGGCAGTTGGCTACATCTTGCATATCTTTGGGGTATAGGGTCTTAGAGTGATTCTGGAAACAGACTATCTTGTCTTGAATACTGGCTGTATCACCTACTTTCTTGAAATCTCAGAT
>PVKE010029294.1:0-20362 GCA_004027555.1 Craseonycteris thonglongyai | reverse complement strand
AAAATTATTTTTGTTTATTATTTTTTATTCTTGTTCAATAATAAATATCCTTAGAAATAGCTAGTGCCCACCACCCTACCGATATTTTAGAATGCGCCCTCGGGTATAAAAAGGTTGGGAACCCCTGTTCTAGAGGGTAGAGGATTGGCGATGAGAACTTTGAGGGTGATCATAGCAGTTACAGAAATAAAAGTGCACATTTCAGAGTGTATTATAAGTGACTTCCCTATATACTTGTAATCATAATTATCCTTCCATACTTCAGATTCAGATAGTCTTATTCATGAGAAAAATTATAAACTAATTGAATGTTGTTCAAATTTATTCATCTCCTTAGTCATTTCATAAGTGGACTTTATCATTTGAGAGCTACTATTACTGGGGACATATTTGCTTTTTATTGCTATGATAAGAGTGCTTCTCCAGGCTATGTATATTTGGTTTCCTGTTTTGGAATCACATGTTTCTCCAATTGATTCAGTTTCATGATGATGTTTTTCAACTTAATTGCCTCAAGCAATGTGCTGTGGAAACCGTGGTACACTGCCCAGATATTCCCATGAGCATTAAAGGATATTTTCATCTAGTTTGGGAATTGATGTTGTAAAACCTTTGGAAATTGTGCTCATCTGAAGAGAGCCTCCTTGTTCAAGGCCATGTCCCCATACCAGGCACAGCCTAAATCCAGTGATTGGTTTATAAAGGCTTTAAGGTTTGGCTCATTAGCCTATCTCAAGACACCTCTGAATATCCATCTCAGCTTCACAGTTTGTAAGAGGTCAGCCAGAGCCCAACTTCTCCCTCCACTCAAGCCTAATTTGTTTTTATTCCCCCTGGGTATTAATTCTATAGCAGTGCCTACTAAATCCCTTGCACAAAAACTTCCATCTTAAAGTCTGCTTTATAGGTAACTTGACCTGTAACAGTTGCCTCTAGTAATAGAAGAAGAGAGATGATTGACTGTATCACTTGTTATCCAGCTGCTAATGAGGGCCAAATCACTGGTGGTAGATGTCATTTGGATAACTTTTGTAACAGGGTATCAGTGAAATTGTTAAGACTTTTATCAGTGTTGAACTAAAGAGGTAAAATGGTAGGTGGAAATGTACTAGCAATATAATATAGGAGGTATTTGAGAAATATGGGAGAAATAGTATTTCTTAAGGATATTGGAGTGGAATGACTATTTCTGGGGCTAAACAATGCTGTGCATAAAGAAAATTAAAACCTGGGGGTTATAATTTTCAATTGAAAGCTAATTCTAATAGCTAGAGGAACTCCTCAGCAGTCTGTTAACAGCTTTTATTCCCATACACTAAGGACGGAGAAAGCTCAGGGCCAGGAATAGGATCTAATGGAAAGAGTAGAGCAACTCCAGAGAAGTCTAAAGATGCAACCTAGACAAATCCCATATGCCAAGTTTAGAGCACTGATGGGAGAAAAAATGAGACCCTGAGATACAGGATGGATGATCTGAGTTCATTCCCTTAAAAAGGTTGATCCCCAAGATTCCTTTGAATTCTTTGGATCCCGATAGGTGGCCTATTTTTATGTTAGTGCTCACACTTGTCTTAAAGAAAACATCTTTCCTACAAGATCTCATGGGCCTTCCTCAGAATTGGAACTTCCCTCTCCTCTTAGGAACTAGGTCAATAAATTAGAGTTATATCACACCATAATCTAGATATGGAAGTGATAGGCTTGCTAAGGTAGAAAGAAACTATATTCCAAGGAGCCAAAGGACCTCCAGGGCAATCAGGAAAACATATATGGAACTGAATTCAGAGAGAATTTACAATTATATAAAGGATATTGTACTGATACAGGTTAACTGCTTTGGAAAATATTCTGGAAAAAATTCTTAAAAAGACTATAACAGATGGTACTGGTATGTTTCTAGGATATTCTTAGAAGCTTAAGGAAAATGGTGGCCCAGAAAAAGTGAAAGAATTGCTAGGGAATTTGACAGTCAAAGAGAAGTAGTTCAGAGAACTGGGCATTCCACAATGGATTTATGATGTAAGACTGGAAAAACTACTGCATGCTTATGTTTTACAGGGGAGCCAGGAATATACTTCATTTAACAAAGTAATTAAAAATGATGATGATGAGAAAGCCATCAGCTTTAGAGCTTAGAACTTAATCTATGATTTATGTGTGGAGTATATTAGGCAACTGATCTCACTTATAAAAATGGTGATGGTAAGTTCCCCAAATAATTAAGTCTAGGTGGTGGCTCTTAATTTAAAGCAAGATGAAATAAAAACAAGTAAAAAAATTTCAAGAAATCATATTATAAATGTCACCACTGATAGAATAAGACAAATGGAAACAGAAAGAAAGTCAACCAGAGTAATTAACCTGGAGGGGCTAATCTTTTCATCTTCCGTGCATTAGATTGTGTCAGTCCACTACATATGCATAAGCAAATTTTACCTAATATAAAATATTCTTAATTCAAACATGGACCAGTCTGATTAAATATTAATCATAATACTAATTTCATATTGCTAGTAGTTTAATAATACTAATTATACTGCTGTATAGTTCCAAGTATTTCTTAACATTGTCTCATATTTAGTCTTCATAATAATGTAGTATCAGTATTTATCCAACAAAGAGATTAGGGTATCAGAAGTTATTGAATTGTCTTCCTACTTGGCAATTCAAGATCTAGGACTCAAATCTAGAGCTTGTGAATTGAAACCCAGATCCTTTCATTCTTTTATTTCTGAAACCTGTGAGGAATAGATAGTATTCAAATTCACCACAAAACATAGTGACAAAGCTGTGTATTATCTCTCTAAAAATCAAATTCTACCATACTCTGATCAGTGACATTTTAAAACAAAACAGTAAGTTCAGTTTGTCTGGGCTGAATATCCACCTTTTACATGCTGCTCATGCTACCCTGACAAGTAATAATGGCCCCTCTCCAGATTTCTCAGCAGACTGTAACAATCCTGGGATGCAGAACCTATGCTGCCAACTTGTTCTGAGGAATTGTGTTGTTCCTCTATAATTTGTTTACTTTCTCCCTGGAGTCCATTATTGCTGGAAGATTTTAGTCCTGAAAAGAAGGCAGAGGTAGCAGCAAGCATATGAATACTTGCTGATAAATGCAGCTTTATTGTCTGGAACACAAAACAATAATACATGGAGAAGCTGCATATTGTAATGCCACAAAAAGAAGTATTCTTTAAAAAATATTGAAAGATAAAAATATTGATTTAGGGTTTCTTAGTCTGAACAAGATAGACAATAATTTATTATTAAATTTTATCTGATGTATGATGTATTTTAAATTATTTATTTTAGTTGGTTTTCAAAAGAGCTAAAGTTTTGAGTTAAAATTATATTTACGGTATAGATTTTTTTCTCTGTGTTTTAAATGTGGAAGATAAAATTAATTTATATTAATTTTATATAAATCATATATAATTTATTTATATATTATCACAAAACCACCTAATTAAAATTAAATATAAAATTCAGCATGCTAAATTAATAATATGGAAATCTCAGAAATGGAAACAAATACCAAATGCTTCCTAAAGCCTGCCCATTAAAATACCTTTGGACAGAAAAATGGACCAAAAAAGAGACAACTGCATAAGAATGAGGGGAAAATCAACCTGAAGGTAATCTTATTAGTACACAGTTTACCAGGTAGGAGATGCATAAATGATTCTAAAGTTACAGCCAGTGAGAAGCCTTGTTTTGTTCCTGCAAGGACTCAAAATTGCCAAAATTGAAGAAGTCTTACTGAGAAACTCAGAGTTTCCTCCACCTTCTGTCTCTCAACTTACACTCTTAGAATCATTAATTATAAGAGAGCAGAATAACTCCCCTGCTTTTTCATTTTGATTCAATAAGAACAATATTTTCTCTCTACTTTCACATATGCAGTTTCCATCAATATAAGTCCATATGTATTCATCTGTAGATTGCAACACACATACACACACCGACGCACATTAGAAATTAAACATAGATTTGTGGTGTTACTCATATTTTGAGGTGTGAGAGACACAAAATGCTGATTTTTAAAGAAGTTTCAGTGAGTGCAGAACACAGATATATATATAATGTAGTTCAGGACAGGATATGTAATTTTTGTTTGTGCAATTTGAGTAGTTTTTCAGTGATAAAATCTACCAGAAAAGAACTTAGCTGAAACTAGCAACTTTACTCAAGTTGATGTCTGTTTAATAGTACACAATGATTTTGAAGTACATCATATGAATAATTCTGTATTTTGAGGTGAATTGGGAATAATGCCAGTATACAAATTACTAGTGACCAAGGCTTAAGGGAAGTCTGGTTCTTCACTTGATGGCAAACATGGGACTGAGATAAACCTCAAAATTTTCAAGAATCAGTAAACAAGTAAACAAAATAATCCAAAGTGAGACATGAAAAATACTTTAGCACAAAAAACATTTAATATTATCCTTAATAACCCCAAAGAATAAAAATAGCACTGAAAATTAATTTCCAGTAAGAATCCAGTTAAGAAATAGAATCCATCTGATATTCTTAATAAAATGAATTATACATGAGCCACAAATAACTTGTGCTTAGATTTGTACCTGGAACATAGTAAGCATTTAGCAAATTGTAACTATTGCTATCAGAGATAAATAGAACATTAATATAAAGTTAGAAGAGTCCAATAACCATGAAGGTATGACTATAATGAGCATACATGCATGTACCAGAAGGCAAAAATATATGAAGCAAAGACTGATGGAATGAAAAGGATAAATACACAATTCACCTTTAATACTTGAAGACCTCAAAAGCATGTTTCTTAATGGATAGACCAACTACAACACAAAATCAGCAAATAAATAGAAGACTTGAAGAATACCATAACCAACCAGACATAACAGAGATCTATAGAACAATCCACTCAACAAAGTAAGAATATATGTTTTTCTCAAGTTCACAAGGAGTATTCTTGAGAATGGATCAACACTTAGGTTACAAAACAAGTTTCAATAAGTTTAAAAGGACTGAAATATTGCACTATATTCTCTGACAACACTGGTATAAATAAATCAATACCAGAATAACCTTTTGCAAATTTGTGAATATGTGGAACTTAAACCATATGTTAAATAACTTTTCTAACCTAATTGGTCAGAGAAGAATCATCCAGTTCTAGATAAGTAATGGGTCAAAAAAGAAATAACAAGAACATTTATAAAATACCTAGAGATGAATGAAATTGAAACAGAACATGCCAATACTTATAGGATGCAAATAAACCAGTTCTTAGATGAATATAGCTATAAATGCCTGCATTAAAACAGCAAAATTATCTAAAATCAATAACCTAAACTTCGATCTTAATATATGACCTAGTAAATCTACTCCTAGGTAAATGAACAAATTAGAAAAGAGAGAGGACCAAAGATATAAAATTATAAATGAAAAAGAAGACATTAAGCTGATACCACAGAGATGTAAAGGATCATAAAACACTATTATAAGCAATTACTTGTCAGCTAATTGAATACCCTAGAAAAACATGGATAAATTCCTAAAAATATGCAACCAACTGGTACTGAATCACGAAGAAAAAAACAACAACAACTGAACAAACCAATGATAAGGGTATTGACCAGCATTAAAAACCTCCCAACAAAGAATAGGAATCAGATGATTAAACTGGTGAATTTTGCCAATTTTTAAAAAATAATCAATGTTAGTTCTTTTCAAACTCTTCCAAAACATTGAAGAGAACACTTTCCAACTCATCTTATGAGGCCAGCATTACCCTGATACAAAAGTCAGATAAGGTTACTATAAAAAAAGAAAATAGGCCAACAACCCTAATAAAAATAGATGCAAATTTTCTCAACAAAATATTAATAAGTTGAGTTTATTAACATATTAAAGGATCATACACCATAATTAAGTAGGATTCATCCCTGGGATACAAAGATGTTTCAACATCCACAAATCAATAAATTAGATATACCACATTAATAGACTGGAGGCTAAAAGTTATACGAGCCTCTCGATAAATTGATAAACAAAACAAAAAAGCCCACTTTCATCAATTCTATTTAACATAGTACCAGAAGTCCTAGCCAGAGCTTTTAGGGCAAGAAAAAAACGAACAAACCAAAAATTCAAATCATGAAGAAAGATATAAAATTGTCTCTGTAGATAACATGATCTTGTATATAGAAAATTCCAACAAAAAATTGTTAGAAATGATAAAAAATTTAGTAAAGTTGCATGATAAAAATCGACATACCAAATTCAGTTAGATTTCTATAAACTAACAACAAACTATCCAAAAGAGACATAAATTAATCCTATTTACAATAGTGTCTGAAGCAAATAAAATATTTAGAAATAATGTAACCAAGGAGGTGAAAGATCTGTACACTGAAAACTGTAAGACAATGACAAAAGAAATTTAAGAAGGTACAAATACTAAAAAGAGATACCCTGTGTTCATAAATCAGAAGAATTAATATTGTTAAAATTTCATGCTACCCAAATCTGTGTATGTATTCAATAAAATCCCTAAAAAGGCATTTTTTGAAAAAACAATTCTAAAATTTATATGAAAGCACAAAAGGCCCTGAATAGCCATAGCAATCCTGAGAGACATGAACAAAGCTGGAGGCATCCCATCTCCTGATTTCAAACTATTAAAAAGCAGTAGCAATCAAAACAGTATGGACCTAGCATAAAAGCAGACACATAGGTAGTTCAATGGAACAGAATAGAGAACCCAGCAATAAATGCATTCATATGCAGTCAACTGATCTTTGATCCTGCCTTATGGGACAACATAGATTAACCTTCAGCGCATTATGCTAAGAAGAATAATTCAGATAGAAAAAGACAAATATTCTATGATCTCACTTATAGTTGGAATATAGAAAAGCTGATCTCATAGAAACCAATAGTAGATTAGTGGCTACCAGGAGCTGAGGGTGGTGGAAAATGGGGAGGTATTAGTAAAAGGTTACAAACTTCTAGTTATAAAATGAATAATTTCTGGAGATAGATGTACAGCACAGTGATTAAACAATACCTTATTGCAGGGGTTCCCAACCTTTTTATACCCTAGGGCGCATTCTAAAATATCGGTAGGGCGGCAGGCACCAGCTATTTCTAAGGATGTTTATTATTGAACAAGAATAAAAAATAATAAACAAAAATAATTTAAAAATAATAAATTTATTGTACAAATTATATACACACAAAGAAACATATATACAAAACGTAATACAAAGTAAATAAAAAACACACGTATAATAAAATCATTTAAAAAACATAAAAGAAAACATAAAAAAAAACAATCTGTCAGTGTGATCTTTGGCATTGCATTTCATTGGCCAGTGCCTCATAATTAGGAGAGTTTGACGACAACCCTGTTAGCAAACAATTATTAAGATGCTCATTGGTAAGTCGAGATCTATATCGTGATTTTATTAAATTCATGTTTGAAAACAAAGATTCGCATAGATACGTTGACCTGAAAAACGATTTGATTTTATATGCAGCTTTTTTTAAAAATGGGAACCTTTCTTTGTCGACTATGTTCCATAAGTCCTCTGATATTAAGGATTTTAGCAAAATATCATTCTTAAGGTTCAAAATTTCTAACTCTAGTTCTTCTGCTTTCCCCTGAACAAGGTCTGCAATCCATGCGGCTAGTTCTATTCCATTTATTTGGCAAGTAAAAGGATTGATACAGAAGGAGACAATTGGCTTGATATTTGTAAACTGCAGAAATCTCTCTTCAAACTGTTTTGAAGCACTTGCAGGGTCTCAATAAATAATGACACGTTTAATTCATTGTTACCTAGCATTTTCCTCATATATGGGAAGTGCATGAGAGACTTGATATGCAGATGTGATATCAATAAAGTCAGTCTGTGTTAAAATTCTAGGTTCGTTTTCTCTTATTTGATCCACTCATTTTAGGACTAAAAAAATAAAAATAAAAATAGTTATAGAACTACAATATCATATCAAATTGCCACCATAATAATAGATGACCTACCTCACTTTTAGTTCATTTAAAATCGAATATATCAAAACACTGTGATCCTAGCTAACCGTCACGACCCGATCAGTCCAGCAACCGCAATCAAACTGGCGACTTCGCGCCTCCCGGTTGGGTGGAGGAGAGTTTAAAGAGCGCAGCGGCTAAACAAGACGCAACATGTACAAAGGCGAAAGCTAGGGAAAAACTTATACATACGATATCGCCAACATACCAACGAATATAATAAACCTGTGTAGATACTCAAATAATATTTTTAAATTCTAACAAATGTATAAAAATAAATTATAGTTTTACTTAGTGTTTATGAAAAACTTCTGATGCAGTCAAATAATGGCGGGCGCACACAAATCGGGCCGCGGGCGCCATGGCGCCCACGGGCACAGGGTTGGGAATCCCTGCCTTATTGTATACTTGAAAGTTGCTAAGAGAATAGATCTTAAATTTTCTTGCTACCAAAAAGGACAACTAACTCTGTAAAATGATGGATATATTAACTAACCATATTATGGTAATCATTGCATACTATGTATGTATGTCAAATCATCATATTGTGCACCATAAACTTACACAATTTTATATGGCAATTATACTTCAAATCTGAAAATATATTGATTACTAGCTATTACTTTTTCCACATAATAAGGCCAGAAACTTTGAACATTTCATCTGTTTACCCTTTTTTTAAACCACAAAATATTTTATTTTCTTCATTCAATATTCATTCCCGTGTACCTACATATGTAGCACTTCGGTGACTCTTGTTCTCCCAATATTTATACTAAGGAACTCACTCTAGTATTCAGTTTCAAAACATATTAATATCACCATCATATTTTAATATATTTTTTGTTAATTTTTATTATGTAAGTAAACACCATACGAACAGATAAGTAGATATAGACATAGATGTTCTAAAATTTATGTACACTTGGGTAGTGTCTAATTGTGGGCTAATGTGTAATAAAAAGTGAATTCTGAGTCCCTGAAAAGCTTATACCATTCTAGTGAGATAGAATACAGGCTGAAGATGATAGAAGAACCGTTCTACTAGCACATGAAGAATTCATCTGAGAGTAAGCAGGTTTTATTAGTGTTTGGATATATGCTGGGCTTTAATTTACTTGTAAGTTTAACTGATAAAAAAGCAAGATAATGTGGTTTCATAATTTGGCTCAAATATTAAATGACCTTAGATATTAATTTTTAAGATAATTTAATTTTTGGACTTTAGTATACTCATATACCAAGAATTTTATAATGAAAAATAATTTATAATCAAATTTAAGACATATCTTTGTTGTTGCCATTCATATAGATGTGTCTGAATTTATTTAATTTTTTGAATAATCTTTATTTAATATAGTGAATAATTTTGGTTGAGCTACAATGGCACACAGGTTTGAACACAATTTGAGGTGAGAACATTAATATGAAATTGAATTTTCAGCCTTGTGTACACAGTGCACTTGGACATACTCTAATCAAGGCATTTTTCTAATTGATATAAGAGATAACCTGGGAACTCTGAAATCTGCATTATATGCTAGTAGTCCCCAAAAGATAGATGCGTCAAGTGTAGCCGGTAATGAGAAAGTGGTTTACTATGGTGCAAGCTACCATGATTCCAGTTCTGAGAGAGATAAGAGTAGTTTTGATGAAGAATGAGTTTAATAGGTAAGCCCGCTGAGAGAGACCACACACAACAAAATGTTGACTTAGGTGGGAATTCCTTTCCCCTAATGCAGGGCTTGACAAGTCATTGCCAGCAGTCCACCAATGGACTGCCTTGCAATTTTGGGGTGACTGCCTGAAAAATAAAATAAATAACCAGTAGATTGTGACACTTGGAGAAGTAGTCCTTGCCCAGAAGAAGTCTGCTCAGGTCTATTCTAATGTTATGATGCCATTTGAAGACAGCCACACTAGGGTAACAATTTTTGCCTTTTGCTTTTTTTATTCACTCCTTCCCAGTGGTGAATGTGGTGTAATGTGTTAGCTTTATTATATGCCCTCCAAAGATGTCCACATTGTAATTCCTGGACCTCGTGACTATGTTGCCTTGTATATGTCAAAAGGCACTTTTCAGAAGTTATTAAATTAAAGATCTTGAGATTAGGGAGAGTATCCTGGATTATCTGCATAAATCCAATGTAATCATGAGGGTCCTTATACAGGGGAGGCAAGAGAATCAAAGAGAAAGAAGGCAACGAGATAGGAAAGTTAGAGGTTGTAGTGATGAATATATGAAGATAAAGGAAAAGGGCAAGAACCAAGGAATGTGGGTGGCTTGTAGAAACTAGAAAAGGCAAGGATATGTTTTTCTCCTCTGGAGCCTCCACAAGGAAAGTAGCCCTGCCAACACCTTGATTTTAGGATCTCTGAACTCAAGAACTGTGAGATAATAAGTATGTGATGTTTTAAGCTAATAAATTTCTGGTAATTGCTACAGTGATAAGGAATACAGAAAGATGGTGTCATATCTGTCCCCTCCTTCATCTTTCTCCTTTTGTTTTCCTTTTTGTGAACTGCTAGCCCACAAAAGTCAAACAATCTGTTCTGCTCTTTTAGACATAGTTTTCAGGTAGATGATCTAGAAACTACTGGTTTTTAAACTCCACCAGGGAAAGGGACTGGGTAAGTGTGTCCAATTTAGGGGGAAATTATTAGCATCTGCGTTGACTAACAGACTTGTTCTTCAACACTGGCATTGTAAGAAACAAACTGATTTTTATATACATTCATTTGATTTCAATATCTATTTCTCATTTTCTTTCCTGTTCAGAAAGGTGAAAAAATGATGCTATATATTAGCTCTCTCAAAGTCCTGTGATAACCTCCTAGATTAGTTGTTTCATAGTTGGTGACTGCAGGCAAGTCATTCAACCCATCTGCATCTCTTTGTGCTTATCTCTAAACTGTAACTAGTAAATCTTTCATATTAGGGTTGCTCTAATGATTAAATATATTAATGTTTATAAAGTACTTAAATCAGTGTTTGCCATATCTCCTCTTTTAGAATGTAAACTCTCATAGGGCTTCCTTAGTAACTACCTTTTGCACTGCTTATACCATACATATGAGCTAAGGACTCAGTAAACAAGACTGAAAAACGATTCTCTTTAGCATCAGCTATTTCTAAATAGCTAAATCCCTTAGGATTGCTTTTATTGTATGTAACGTTTCAAATAGATCTTTTCCTACCTGCCAATTAGGTTCACATGAGGAGAAACAGAAAATCAAAAAAGTGTCAAGCCTGAAAGAACGCTACCCAGTTTTTGTTTTCTCTTCACTATCGTAAATGCTCTGTCTGCTTTGGAAATAGTGATTCACTGGAAACATAGACACTTTCAACTTTGAATATGTGAAAAAGAAGCAAAAAGGGCTAAATCTAGATAAGAAATCATACCCAGAGAAAATATTTTGGAAATAGAACAAGCCAAGGTTTTATGTATAACTATGATCTCATTTATATCTGTTCTAAAGTATTCAGTAATATATTTTAAAAGATCAGTTCTGTTTAAATTATAGAAATGCTGATTTTTCTACTTTTTACTTTTGTTTACTGACATAGCAACTTCAAAATCATGAGGTAGAGGTAATATCTCAATCATTAAAATTACGATTTTAAAGTATTTTTGAGCATAATGTGCCAAATAGGATGTTCCTGTCCAACAAATCTGGCTAAAATTGCTGAAGAGCAGATTGCCTATAGCAGTGTAATTGCTCTGGATAGCTGTCTCTTTGCATAAAAATCATAGATGTTTATCAACCTTCTTTGTCCTTGTCATGCTGACACTATTGATAGCCTAGTACTAATGCACATATTCTAGGTCTTGGGGTACTTGCGAGTAAATTACAGACTTGGAAGGACCTCAGAAGGTCATCTTAAGTACAGCAGTTCTTTTATTTTGTCTATAGCTCTTGCCTTAGGAAAAAGCTTTGTAACAATTTATGTTACTCCTGTTTGCACTTGGTACTTGGTAGGTCAGGAAATATGCACTGTGGTTTCTCCATATAACTACAGAGAAAGCTCTAGATTCTGTTTTACAACTAAGAATTTAAATAATCTTGACAGGCTTTTCAGCATATGTTCTGGAATCCATTTATGATATACTCTAGATATGATATCTTTATCAAGTTATTGTTTCGTATAAACTTTTTCAGGATTTATTTGAGTACAGTAAATTTTAAGAGACTGGCAAGATTTGAGATGGTGCTGGAATAGTTTGTTTCATTGAAAACTCATTTAAATAAGGGATTTTCCCCCCTTAAATAGTATAATTCCCATATTTACTAAAGCAAAATTAAACTAAAATAATTACTTATGAAAATTCTTCTCATCGAAACAGTAACAAAATAATGTAACAATGTTAATGATAGTTGACAATGACTGGCAGCCTCTGAACTTGGGCAATTGAAGTGAATGTTTGTGGATGGGATAAATTAAAGATTAAAAGCAAATAATTTCCTCTTTTGGGAAACTCAAATCCTCTTTTTCATTATTGAGCAGTGGTAAAATACCTTCAAACATCTCTTTTTCCTTCTTTTCTCATCTATCAACCTCCTTCACACATCTAATGTTTAAGAATTGCAGCAATTCCCAAGGTATTTGTGAAGTCAACGTCATGTCAACATTCATATGTACTGGATAGGTGAGTTGTGAGCAGTTCTCTGAAGAATATAAGGTGGTAAACCTCTATATGGAAATAAACTGACACTTTTGGTGAGCTCTACTCTGGTTAAAATTATATGTTTAACTTATAGTAAGAAGTATATAATGCCTTAAATATGGTATGCTATCTAAGTAATATTTTCCTTTATTTGGCTTTGCTTTTCTCTCTGTTCAATATGCTTTTGAAATAAAGACTCAGGCCCTTTCACTTTGAGTCAGTTTTCTGCTGCTGGTTTTAATTAGAGATTTTTAAAGTTACTATAATTTTTCAAAGCTTTTTTATAATTTACATTTAAGTGGCATGGAGTGGTTTATCAGTAAACTTCAGAGACATAGCAAATGCATTGAACTTTCATTTCAATCAAGATACATTTATTCAGTAGAACTATAAATAAAGCAATTCTGAAGGTAGATTTTCTATGGGGGTAGTGGAGTATCTTTGAGGTATATTTTCCCTGTGTAAGTCTAGCAGTTTTGCATAGCAAATCCCACTCTTCCTGTAACAGGATTAAATTATGAAGTAGTCTTAGAGAAAGCTATTGGAAAGTGCTTTCACTACCACTGACCTAGAAACTCCAAATCTCTGCATATATACAACTTAGCAAAAATAAATAAATAATAATAATAGCTAATTATTAACGAATTCAATAACTGGTAAAGAATGGATTTTTTTTTTTTTGCAAATAAGACATGTATTCATTTTCATATAGTGACTCCAAATCACCCAGACTGATTCTTAATTCAAAGTCTTCATCATCACCTTAATGTCAGCTTCCTTACTGCCATCTATAACCCAATGAGATGGTATTTCCAACATCTTAGACTCTATGATCCTCGACTGCACTTCATCAATATATTTAGGTTCTAACTTGAACCTTAGAATCATCTAGAAAAACTAATCTCACTATGTGACACAGCCTCTCCTAACTCTCTTTTCTGTATATTTATTATAGTTTTTGCTTTACAAAATAATGCCCATCCCCTTCTAATCAGACAGTTTTCTTGCTGTTGGCTTTACATGTTGACCTATATACCCAGTTTCCATTGGTAATATTTCAGCCCACCATGCTTTACTTTATTTTTCTCTTGGGTTTTACACAGGTTTCACTTTGCCAATTTCCAAAATGAAACCACCAGTCTACATTTCAATTTTTACACTTTGAAAAATGTCAAACCTAGCCTTGGTCAAATTGTACTCATGAATTCCAGAACGCTCCCATCTCTATGTTTCATAGACATCTCAAAATCAGTGTAGTCAAAACTTTTCCCATCCATGTCTTCTTCTCCTGCCATACTTTCACCTTTGGTTAATAGAAAAAAACCTCCTCCAATTTGAAGTGACCACAAAGTATTTCCTATCACAGTAAGCCCATATTTAAAAAAAATGACATTTTAAAGTCTGTTTATGCTTTTATATGTAGTTTATTCCATTTGAACCCTCTATCCAAGCCACTGCAATACAATTAGAATTTTACTAATATTCTGAAATGTATGTCATCATGTTTTTCATTGAATAAAAGCAACGATTTTGGAGCAAGTTAATATTATGCATGTCTTAGAAATAAGAACAAGAAACTGCATTTAAATAAGAAAGTCAGTTATACTAGGGAGTTTCCCAAATCATTAACATCTGCTTGATTTTACATAACATTTATCACAAACATTATTTACATTTTTTCTTTTGTAACAGAACTTTAGATGAGCTTTACTTTGTAACACATTCATTTCTAGAAAAAGTTTATATTAGTATTGATAAGCCAGTATATGCTGAGAATTTTACATAATAAGTAATTTTTTCAAGAATGTTATAACAAAATACACTTTCCAAATCTCATATCCATTTCTTAATATTAGTATTCTAGATGAGAGATGATACTCCCCCCTAAAATAATCATTTCTTAATTTTGGTTTACTTCATATTTTGATAAATAGTCCCATAAATGAAAAAAAAAACATGTTTAAAAAGAATCAGCCTTTATCTTTAAAAAGAAAAATGTACAACAACATTAATATACATACCAAATATAATTATTAACTGCTGCCACATCATTTAGAAAAAAACCCCTGTAATTCTTATTCTGTTAATAGGGGTATAAGAAGTAACTAAAACTCATAAGCACTTTTAATTTTTCCTTTTTAATTTTCCTTACCTTCTGTGACTTTATATGTTCTGCACAGTTTTGTGGAAGAACTGTGTCCTCTAAATCATTTTACATACAATTATTTTTTCTAATGAAACAGTGCATAGCTATCATTTGAGAATAGTTTTAAATGCATGTGAACTCAGATCACGGACAGTAAAAGTTAAAAGCTGAAATATTTGTTAATTTCCATATATATTTTAGATACATGTGTGCAAGATACATGATTGTGACCCTTTTTAGTTCTTGAATTCTTTGTTATTCACTGACACAATCTAACATTGGTTTGTGCAACACTTTTTAATCTGCTAGAAATAGCCTATTTTCTTTCCATAGTAGATGCTTTCTTTAAAATATTATTTCTGAGTTTCAAATAGGAACACAACATTGCCCCGGATGTTCTTTTGCCTTTCAGAAATAACAAATGATGCTATAGCCATGTCCGGAAATAGTACAGTTTTATGACAACCGTTTAAGGCCTTTGTATTCCATTAGCCACCTGGTTCTGCTATTCACTAGCTAGGTGGCCTTAGACAAATTGCAAAGTTCTCAATATAAAAGTGAGATAATAGTGCCTATTTCATAGTCTTTGTAAGGATTAATATATGTTAATGTATGTAAAGTGCTTATAATAGTGCAGAGCAAATAGTGCTCAATAAACATTAGTTAATATTAAGAAGTTTTATTTAAAGAAAAATATGAGCAAGCAATAGACATATTCCCATTTCTATAATTTTTCATTTGTCCTACTTTAAGAAAGAGCTTTAAATCAGACAATTTAGTTCAAAATGCTTCTTTCCAACATATGTAAATTGTGGGCACTGAATCTACTCTTTTTATTTATTTCCTTAAGGACAAACCTTGTTTCTTTATTCTTATGTAGCTTACAAACAAACCAGTTAGGGATGAAGAGAAGGGAGGTGGAATAATTACCCACAGATTATGTCAGGAACAGTATTATCATACATTGTTTGTGAAAGGGCAATCTAAATTAACACAGAAAATTTATAGCTCAATTTATAGTCCTTGGTATAGAAGGTATGAATTTGTAGATCAGCAGAAATAAGATTTAACGGTGTTGTTTAAGTCTCAACACATAGTACACTCTGTTTGCTAAATTAACTCCTCTTATGCATTAGGCCTTAATAAATTAAAGTGGTTATATCTCCTATATGACAAAGCATATCATTGGAAATTCTTCAAGTTAAATCATAAAATCTGCTATAGCCAAATCAAAAATAAAACAAAACAAACAAACAACAACAACCCCCTCCCACCCCCCATCCCCCAAAAAAGGATTCAAGCAAAGGTGATAGAACAGCCTTACAAATGTTAAAGTAAAGAAAAGGGGGTCATCAGACTGAGGTGGCTCTAATATGCTGGTAGCCTGTGTAAACAAACCAAAACCTAAACTAGAGACAGTGCACTGGAATCCAAGAAAATTACTTAAGAACCATCAGCCACAAGCAGCTAACTAGTCTTTCTGAATAAAGGCAACCAATTAAGCTATAGAAAAATCAAATAACTGCTTAGCCTTTGCTTCTTCATTTTCTGTAGAAAAACCTTGTGGCTAGCTTCTATCAGCTTAGTAGTCTTAACCACTTCCAGTTTGACACTACCTGACTAAGCACCACATTTGCACAAATAAACTCTTCAAAATTTCAATGTGCCACAGTTTCTCTTTTAACAGTAGACACTAATCACTTAGTAATCATTACCTGCTATTATTAAAGCTGTTATGCTAAAAAAAAAAAAAAAATTGTTCTTAAGAATACCAAAATTCTAAATAACTTTCCTTTGGAAAGTTATAGGAAAGTTGACTGACTATAAAGTTAAATATATTTGTGAATCTAGTTTCAAATATTAGTGGCAAAATTCTTTCTTTTTTTCTTTGGTTGTGTGAAATTAGAATGTGAATTCATTGAGAATGTGCTCTAGGCAAAATGCTTTATTTTATCAGATGAACTTGATCCAATGAAGTGTTGCCAAATATAGATATTATTTCTCAAAATGAGTCTTTTACAAGTAAAATGTATAAAAGTTAGCATGATTAGGTCATTATTAATTATATGTTCTTTACTCATTTATACTTGCTTAACTTTAAAATAATGTTTTCTGTGTATATGTGCAGCCAAGATTACATTCATTTGAGCAGTTTACATTATATAATGAACTGAATGTAAAACTGACTAGATTTTGAGTCCATTATAACATCTTTATTGAGATATAATTCAACTTACCCATCTAAATTTTATAATTCAGTGACTGTTAATATATTCATATATATGCAAATATATCACCACATTTAATTTTAGAATATCTTTTTTTTTTGACAGAGACAGACCGAGAGAGAGAGAGAGAGAGAGAGAGAGAGAGAGAGAGAGAGAGAGAGAGAGAGAGAGAGATACAGAGACAGGGAGAGACATGGGTCCGCAGGGACTGGGGCAGGGATTCGATCCTTGGTCCCCGGCGCTGCAAAGTGAGTGCTTAACCCACTGAGCCATCCCGGCTTCCCCAGAATATCTTAATCAGGTAAAAACATCCATGCCATGTAGCTATTACTCCCCCCATACATACCCTATCACACCACCCAACCTTGAATAACCACTAATCTACTTTCTGTCTCTACAGAGTTGAATCTTCTGAGAATTTCAGGTAAATAGAATTATGTGGTATGTGGGCTTCCATAACTGGCTTCTTTCATTGAGCATAGATTTTCAAAGTACAAATCATATTATACCACGTATCGGTGAGCCATTGCTTTTTTGTCCCCAGATAATATTTCACTGTATGGATCTATATTTTTTTAATATCTATCAATCAATGGGCATTTGGGCTGATTATAGTTTTTGGTTATTAAGAATAATAATGCTATATACGTTTTTGTAGAAGTTTTTGGATAGACATGCATTTTTATTTCTTTCATTTATATATAAAGGAATGGAGATGTTGGGCCATATGGTAACTTTATGTTTATCCATTTGAGGAACTGCCAGACTGTTCCCCAAAGTGGATGCACAATTTTATATTCAAATCAGCAGTGCCTGAGTGTTGCCATGTCTCCATGTCCTCACCAACATTTGTTACTATTTGACTTGATTTTAGCCATGCTAATGAATATGAAATAGTAGGGCACTGTGGATTTGGGTTGTACTTCTTTGATGACTAATAATGTCAAGTATCTCTTCAAATGCTCATTTTCTTATTTGAGAAATGGATATTAAGACTCTTTGCTCATTTAAATTGAATTGTTTGTCTTTTTATATTTAATTGTAAGAGGTCTTTATTCTAGATGCAAGTCCTTTATTAGATATATATTTGCAAATATTTCTTCCACTCTGTGGGTGGTCTTTCAATTTTCATAACAGTGTCCACTGAAGCCTAAACGTTTTAAGTTTTTGTGAAATTCAATTTATCTTTCTTTTTTGTTCTTTGTTGTTCTTTAAAGCTCTGTTAATTACAGGCTGGTTATCTATTGTTCACAACAATGCTCTGGGACATAACTTGTTCACAGACTGATCCAATCAAACCCAGACTCCTTTGAAGATGGTACACACAGATCCAGGAAAAAGCTCTGAGACTAAAAATCTGTAAGTGGAGGGCAGGGAAAGATTGAAGACAGAGCCAGGTCACTCAAGTCTGGTGATTAACAGAGTTTATTAAGGGAAACTTACATATGAGACACATCTTGGGTGGCTGCAAGGCAAAGTGAATATCCTCCACACTGTTTGACAGGTAACAAAGATTTACATAGGGTAAGAACAAGGTACTAGTACATGAGTGCTACCAGGCACGGAAGTTACTTTATGTGCTTGACCAGTTCAGGACACTAGCTAGAGGCAGGGAAGGGGTGCTGATTTACGTTAGAATGAATATCTACTATGACAGTCTCTAAGAAGGGTTTGCAGTAAGCAACCTTCATTCTGATCTAGGTCCAGCTAATGGGCTATACAGCGGTCACATTAGGAAACAGTCTATACTTTACATATGGTTAGTGTTTGATATTTGTCTTCACTCAGAAAGCTCTTCCTTGTCTCCTCATTTTTCTTCTGTATAATAAATAACCCTGCCTAAAATTTAGCCTATATCTTCAATGAATATATCACATCCCAATTCTTTCATGACAGTCACCACCATTATTGTTATTATTTATTTTTTGAGTGACTTTAGATTTAAATTTCTCCAAAATTTATTGCAAATTAAGTCATTTTCTTTGGAAAGTGATTAGGAACTCCCTGTACTATGGCCTGCTTCTTCCCTGGGCAAAATCTCTGATTCATTTCTCTGTTGGTGGTGGGAAAATGGTGTGTTGCTCTCTGAGAGACACTCCCAATTTAGAAAATGAATGTTTTGTTGGAGTGGGAGGACAACACCACAGGTTTTCTTGGCTTCCCTGGTGTGGAATCCCTGTTCTACAAGGCAAGGCAGGCAGGAACAAGGCCCCAGTATCCTCAGCACCATCATGTCCAAAGTAGAACTTCCATCCCATTAGCAGGGGCTAGGTGGAAGAAGGCACCCCCAATTGCACCCCAGAACATAACTTCAGTAACAAGTAGATGTGGAGGCCATGAGAAATTCTGATGTCCAGCTTGTCCTGGGAAATAGCCTTTTGACTAGGTGCTGAGGAAGACTTGTGTTCTTGGCTGTATTGGTCTGCAGTTGGAGTTTCACTTCACTGACATGAATAAGGGACTGAGTCTTGGCTCAAAAATCATAGACTCTTGCTGTTCTTACCAAATTTTAGTAGATTTTCCTGAATAAATATGTCTTCATTTGCAGTAAGCCCTGAGGAGCATATCCAGACACTTTCATTATTGGAGTTTTATTTGTAGTAATTAGCACTGGTTTTGCTGGAGATCATTGCCCACACTGGTAGAACATTTCACACTGTCATACTCATACTAGAAATGCTTTTAAGTTTTGGGGTTTGAATTAACTGAAAGTCTTTAAGGAATGCATTGAAAATACTATTTGCAATTTGAAGCACTCTAGACCTTATATACTGTAAAACAAAGCGATTTAGATACCTTTTTTTCTATCAAAAGTCTCTATATAGTTGTCATATTTTTCTTTATTGTGAATTTAATTTACTAGCATAATTGAACATGACCCCAAAAATGTCATGTTTATTGTATATCATGTAATAACGTAAACTAGTTGTTATCAAATTTTGAGTATATTACTACTCAATTTCAAAACATGTATTAATGCTTTTTACAAGAACACTGAAAATTATCAGGATACTTAAAAACAAAATACATTCCTGCTTTCTTCCTCCTTCATAAAATTAACACACCTAATTCAGAATTTCCAAAACTGAAGTTCTGTTTGGCCAATGAGCAATTTCTAATGTTTCAAAATAAATTTAATTATATAATAAAAGCATCTAGTTTCCTTGCTTTGGGATAAAGTTATTTTAATTAAGTGTAAACAAAGAAGTTATCCAATACTGAAAGAAGGTCTGCTTGGCTATTAAAAATACTATTTAAATTTCCAGAATGTATT
>PVKE010029293.1:0-20362 GCA_004027555.1 Craseonycteris thonglongyai | reverse complement strand
CACTTTGAAGCTTTGTTTCAGGGTCGTTATTAGTACACTCAGGTTTCATCACCAGTGATAACACAGCCCAAAACATCGTCTTGCCTCTCCAAAAGGTCTTGGCAAACTTTGATTCTCCTTTGTTTTTGTTCATCAGTGAGCTCCTTCAGGACCAGTTTTGCACATGTTTCTTATGCGGAGATTTTCAGTTAAGATTTTCTGGTTTTTCTATCAATATTTACTTGGTCTGCTACGCTTCTCACAATCAGCCAATGATTTTGACACAATTTGGTGAATTTTTGCAATGTTTTTGTCAGTTCTGACCTCTCTTCATCAGTGATGCTCTCCCCCCTCAGAAAAATGTTTTAATTTGTACATTGCCATTTTCTTCATGTCATTATCCCCATAAAGATGGACTAGCATGTCCCTGATTTCACTTCTACTCTTGCCAAGTTTAACAAGAAATTTGTGTTTGTTGCTCTATTTCAAGCTCTGACATCCTCAATGGCACATAAAAACATACAAAAACAATGAATGCCACTCAGCAAGACACCGCTACATGTCAATACAAACACAGCTGTGAAACACAAGGTATCAAACCTTAGTGAGTTGTTTGTACAGCATGGCCAACATAAGAGCATGGTGGCAAGTTCACAAACTTAATTGTCAGACTTCATATATGTGATGAAGATGAGTGGGCCTTGAAATACATTGTATGAACATCTATTCAAGCTAATTAAAGTTAGGGTACCAATGTTACTTACAATTTCCAAAATTTAGCTTTCTGTATCTCTTACCTTAAATTTACATAATTAGAATCACATTCTACCTCCAGTTTTCAGGAATCAACCAGGATTTGTCAAACACCTGCCAAAATACTCAGCATCAGGAAGAGTACAGTAATGCGGATTGTTAGGATTGAACATTATATTAAAATGCTAGTAATAAGAATGGCTATCCTTCCATTAGTAACCCTCAATTCATGTGATAGTAAAATAGCCAAGCCCTCATAAACGATGTTTCATTAGTAATGTTAGAAGGCTATCACATTTTTAAATTAATGAGAAAAATCATTACTTTCCCTTGTTTTATTAACACCATCACTAGAACTTCAATTGTGTTTAATTTTCCCCAACAGGTTAGCTATTTCCAAGAAAAACAATCATTTGAAGACTGGCATTGCAGCTAACAAAATATTATTACCTTGTACTGACTACTCTTTACCAGATGGTTTCAGTAAAAAGGATCTCCCAGCATGTCTACCAGGTTGCCACTTCACACTGAACAATACAGCAAGTCTTAATTTTTGCTTCTCATGATTATCAAATGAGCAACTCACTTCAAGAGCTAGAATTCTTCAGCAAGAATCCTGAAGACCCACAGAACTCCCCACCACATTACACTAAACACACTATTAAGCACAGACACAGGTGACTTTCATGCTTCTCAAATTCTTTCAGAACACCTGAGGATTACAGAGCCAATACTTCTACTTTAAGAAAAAAAGTTTTTAATTTTAAATAACTGTAGTCAGGGCAAGAAAAGGAAAACAGTATCTTTATTGTGTGTAGCTCTAACAAACATTCACTATGTGCGCATTCCAGCAGAAAGAGACAAAGATCTTTGTTCAAAATATGCTGAAATAAAATAGGTAAACAAACTCCATTATTGAATACACAAAAGGAATGTTAATATCACTCATTCACAGTCAAGTGCAAAATAAAAAGAAAGGAAGTTAAGTCATCATAATAATATTTTGCCAAAATAGTAAATGTAGAATATAGATGTGGGCAAAGAGCAGCTTCTAAAACTCTTAAGATGCTAGATGTAGGGTAGGTAACAAATACCTCTGCTTCTTGGAACCTCCCTGAGAGGTCACCCCACAAATTCCAAACCAGGCTCTTTCAGAGAACAACAGACAAATGTGACCAAACTCATCATTTCATTACTTCCGTGATATTTGGTAACTGAATGGGGTTAAAAAAGGATCAATTTCTTGTTGACACATGTCTAAATTCATTTCTCCTGGGGAAGGAAGTAATGAACATTAATGTTCTGCATTTTAATCTCCTAAAACAGAATTTAACCAGATAGCTATCACATGAAGTTTTAAGCATGAGATATCATGATATATATACCTAGCCTGTAAAGCATTTTTCATTGCTCTGCATCAGAATTACATGAGGATAAACTCAATGATCTTATTTCACAACATACGCTTTTATGACAACTGCTCAGAGAACTTTACAGGCTCAAATTGTAGGTTCTAATGGATGTTTTTCCTGCTTAAGTGGAAACATAAGAATTAAACACAATATAAACTCTGTCCCCACCACTTTCTTTACATATGTGTACACCATTTGGAAACCAAATCAAGTCCAATAGATATGGACTAGGAAACTTTGGGAGGCCTGCATTAACATCCTTATTTTGGTGGCACAAACTTTTCCTCATCTCCTCCTTTTGTGATCCCCAGCCAGCATGTATACTGTATGGTGTGCAATAGTGAATCTCCCTTGGAAATAAACCAAACACCCTAGAGACCACCAGCTCCAGGGGCCATGGTCAGCCAGGGACTGGCACCACCTGCTCCAGAGGGGTTTACATGACCTACCAATGTTGAGACTGTTTCAAAAATTCGAGTCTACCTCTTAAAACAAGTCCTTTTTGATAAATTTGGCTAACACACTGTACTACTTTATTGTTCAGGAAAACCTCTGCAAACTCTCACACAAGCTCTACCTTTTACCTGGCTGTTTATATAGGGAGCAGAGTAATAGCAAATAGGCTCAAAAGTGTTTTTTTACAATATAAACAGACATCACCTAAGCAGATCAAAAGAATCCCTGGGTATTGGATGGATTTCATTGACGGTAGAGACAAAGTATGAAAATCTTTTCCTCTGGCTTTGAGTAAAAATAAGTCCAGATATAAACAGGAAAAGACAACCAATATGAAATAGAAAAACATACTTTTTGCATTGGTGTTTACCCTAAAAATATAAAAAACACCAATTTTACTTGAGACTATCGTTCTTTAATGTTTTTTTATAAGCCAGATGTTTTTCATTCAATTCTGGAGACTGCCAACACACTTCTGATTGATCCAAGTTATCTTCCGGCTTGGTTTTAGTTTGAATGTTCCTTTTAACTCCTCAATACTCCTTTGTTCTTTACTTGTACTGCAATCATGAAACTTATAGCAATTATGTAACAATTCTTATTCAAGGCAACCTTTCCTTCTGTTCAAATGGAGCATTAATTGTCTCACCACATTTGCTACACAAAAACCAAGAATTTTTTAATAAATTGTCTTAAAGTGGCATCTTATAATACATACAAAATAGAAGTTTAGGGGATGCCAGGATGGCTCAGTGGGTTGGGAGCTTGCCTTGGGGCCTCGGGGTCCGAGAATCAAGTACCAGCTCTGGCCTGTGCAGACCCATGTGCTGAACGGGGGTGTGCTTCCCATGCGGGAGGCCCCCATTTTGGTTCCTGCTGGGTGAGTGTCCCCAGTGGGAGGTACTCAGTTCGGCTCCCGCCCAGGGCGTGCTTCCCATGAGGGAGACCCCCAGCCCAGTTCCTGTCCTGTGTGGCCCTGAGCCCAACTGTGTGGAATAAAACTATGTGGAAAACTAATGATGTGCAACTGTGGAAACTGTTCTAGGCCCTCCCCCTCCTCTCTGTGTGTCAAAAACAATTAAAATAAATCTTAAAAAAAAAAAAGAAAAAAAGTTTGACTACACCCATATCCCTGATATATAAGTCATCCAGAAATCACCCCCAAATTACTCCATGTTATAGCCAAATGTGCAAATACAAGGGTAATATTATTTTGATGAATTCTGAATTCACTCAACTGCTAAATCACAGGATACAAGACCTGGGTTGAACTTTTTCTTAAATAGTTTGCATGGGCAGACACTGGTTTGCTGGGCAGTTTCCGATCTTGACAAGTCCCTGGCAAGCAGGAAGAGGGGAGGAGATACTGAGCAATGCCCATGGTCCTTGAACCACACTGCTCCCTGCTGCATCTGACAATGGCTTAGAAACAGACTGGTAATCCTCAAAGAATGGGGAGAAAAATCACCAAAAACAGCTGTCAGCAGCTTCTACTGGTAAAAAAAAAAAAAGTAAAGTCAAATATGCCAAAGAAATTTCTGAACCAAGAAGAAACAGTAACATAATTCTAAGTTATAACCTACTTCTCAATGAAACACTCCTCCAAGAAAAGAAGCTACCAGTTTTTTTTTGTTTTGTTTTTTTAATTCTCAGTGGAAAAACAAAACCACAAATTGGAGCCAAGGAGGTAAAATACAGATGAAATGCAAAATATTCTTTTATCACCATCTTCCACTTTCATATGCCACTTGACTATGAAAGTTATTTTACAGCGTAAACAGAAGATCAAATGCTGTATCTCCAATAAATTTATTAGAGTCCCTTACTTTTGAAAGTTAAAATGAGGAATAAAAGTTTTTCTAATCATTAAACAAACAAACAAAAAAAGCAAAAAGCCCTGGTAAAGCTCTACAGACATAATTACAAACTTACATTTTACTAATAAGAAATTATTGGGGGAAAAGAAAAAGAAGGCTAGAAACAGTTGTCAAAACCAAAGTAAATGACGGAGTCTTTGGAGCATTTTCTAAACTTCTGTCCTACAGTATTTCTCGATCTTTTTCAAAAGAAAGATTGCTATGAATTCGCCCTGTCCCACAATTCATCTCTCCCTTTCCCCAATTCTCTCCACTCCAAGAAATAAAAGGTAAGCATAGTTCTGTCCAGCACCACTTGGTGGACTAGGACTAGGGGGTGGCGAGAGCTACCATCTACACTGGCTTGGGAGGAAGGAAATGATCACATTGTTCTTTTTACTTTTGACAAATTAAAAACAAGGAATAAGATCATTTGGCAGTTGTGTTTTAAGTGACAGGTGTGCAACTTTACTTAATGAATTAAACCCTTTGTGACAAATAATAAAATTAAATCAGAAAAAACAGTATTCACTTAAAAGAAAATAGAAAAAGAAAAGCTTCAAAACCAAAGTGTACTATCATGCTAAGAATGTATAATGTGATTTCAAAGTATCAGAAAGCAGGCATTTTTACCAAAGGGCAATGTCACTAAGACATACGGAAAAAACAAACAAACAAAAAAAACATATGGATTGCAATTATTAACAGAAAATTTTCTAATATAAAGGTGCTCGTGGAAACATGTGAAGAGAGGAAAAATTGGCAAGGACACAGAACAATGAGCTTTGGGAGTAAGGCTCTGAGAAAGAAGGACACTGTCCCCCGGTCTAATGTGGACGCATGGCCGACCCTCTGGACTTCAAGGGGGAAGAAAACAACTGGCAGGATTTGAGAATAGGGCACCACTGCAGCCTCCAAACAAGTCTCTTGTTTTCACTCCCAAGTGGATATGCTTTCCAGACTTCAACAGGCCTTTTCAGGAGGATTTGCTTTCCGATGTGTAGTAGTAACGGTACAGGAAACCTAAGAGAACAGCGCCTATGATGGGAAGAATCCAATATGACCAGCAACTAGAATTTGGGGGGAAAAGCAATGAAGTCATGAATATTTTATACCAAATGTCTGCTATCTTTCAGCATTCACATTTAAATATTTTTATGAGCTAGAGTTTTTATTTACTTTGGGAAATTTAACTGCTTTTATCACACTGAAGTTGAAAAACAAATATTTGGATTGGAAAGACAATATTAACTGATAATTTTTTAAAGATTAAAAACAGAATGTATAGAAGCAATAACATCTAATACAACTATTGGCAATATTACATCTTCCTCACATGCACTTTTTAAATTTAATCCCCACAACAACCCTATGAACCATAAACATGTTCTATTATATACATTTTAAACATAGGAAATACAGTACAAGCTTTGTGTCTAAAATCACAAGTTAGTCAAGCAGTCTAATTCCAAACCCATCCTCTTAATCTCAAGTTAAATAAGGACACACACACACACACTCTCTCTCTCCCTCTCTCTCTGATAGTTCTAATAAAGTTAGGTAAATGGCAGTTGGCTTAAAAAGTCCTGTAATAGAGATGCTGGGATAGTTGGTTCTCTCACCTCCCACATGGGAGGTCCTCAGTTCAGTTCCTGCCCCACGCGGCCCCACATCTACTCATGTAAAATGAAGCCATGTCACAACCAATGATGTACAACTATGGAGACTGCTCTGCCCGCTTGTCTCTCTCACCTTCTCTCAAAACAATAAAATAAATCTTTTAAAATGAAAAAAAAAAAAAAAAGTTCTATAACACTTTCCTTAGGAGTTTTAGAACAATCATCATTTTCCTTAAAACATTTATTCTTCAACATATCATATAGCACTGCTAATTTTAAGGTGTGATTCTTCCATGATCCATACAACCTGGCTGCCTCACTACTTAGCAAATATGTAGTCTTGGTATTAAAAGATTTGGCAGGGAAGCTGGGATGGCTCAGTGGATTGAGTGTTCACTCTGCAGCCCCGGAACCCAATGATCATGCAGACCCATAGGCTGAATGGGAGTGTGCCCCCAGTTCAGTTCTTGCCGGGACCTATGCAGGAGGCTCCCAGCATAGTTCCTGCCCTGCACAGCCCCATGCCCACCTGTGGAATGAAACTATATGGAAAACTAATGCTGTCAACTATAGAGACTGCTCTGGGGCTTCCCCCTTCTGTCTGTCTCTCTGTCAAAAAACAATAAAAATAAATCTTCAAAAAAAAAAAAGAACAATTTTTGAAGCCAATAAAGCCAGCTGAGGTTTAATAATAAAAATGTTTCTTTTTGCCTACACATGCCTAGCACTTTGTACATTTAAGTATGGCAAAAGCTGCTCTGGACAAGTTTAGAGTATCAGCCAGGTATCTTTGTTTAAAAAAAAAAAAGCAAGTTGGCATGTACAATAGCAGTATGACACATGGGAACCTGGAAGTAATCTCCCAGTAAGAGCCATGAATTTGGATATCTTGGAGAGCCACCACAATTATTCAAAAACAGGATCCTTGGGAAAATAATGATAAATTCTGCAGTACAAAAGACTGAGAATGGTTAAACATTCCTCATATAATACTTCCTGATACTTAACTGCCATCAAGAACAGAACCAGAGAAAATGCAATTATATTGCACCAAAAGAACTTTAAGGTTCAATAGTAATTTCTCGGCCATGGGACAGAACTCTTCTTAGAGATTCACTCAGGTTACTACATGTAGTTGTGAGTCATTTATTTTTAAAGCTTTATAATATTCCACTGTATGAATATACCAGAATGAATTCACTCATTAATGAATGGTTATATGGGTTATTCCTATATTTTTAAGAACTTGAACAATGCTGCTATGAACATTCTGGTATGTGTTTCTCTTGAGTACATCTCTAGACATGAAATTGCTGAGTCAAGTTATTCATATTGTCAAATTTACTAAATAATGCCAAACTCTTCCAAAGTGACTGTATTCACTTATATTACCCTAAGATGGCCTAAGAATCTTGGTGATCTACTCCTAAAAAAACTCTAATTTTTAGAATTTTTTACTTTTGCCAATCTGGCAAGTGTGAAATATACCCTATGATTTTAATTTGAATCTCTGATGACAAATGAAATGAAGCCTTTTTTCATATGCTTATATTTGTGTTTCCTCTAATGCAAGGTGCTTATTTAGTCTTTTTCTCATATTTTATTGTTTTTTAAATGTTTTGCAGGAATTCTTTATGCATTCTGCATAATAATTCTTATTCAGTTTTATTGGTAATATAAGTTTATTGTAAGCTTGTGGCTTTTATTTTCAAATTCTTTTTTTTTAAAGATTTAAAATTTTATTGTTTGAGAGAAGGTTAGAGAGAAAGAGAAAAGGAGGGAGGGCCTAGAGCAGTCTCCATAGTTGTACATCATTAGTTGAGACATATAGTTTTATTCCACACAGGTGGACGTGGGGCCTCCTGCATGGGAGGTGAGAACCCTCACTACCATGCCTTGCTGATGGTTACCAGTTGTACCCGGGACTTGCTCCCCAGACCTTGCGGTTGCAAGGCAAACGCTCAATCTGTTGAGCTATCCTGGCATCCCCTTCCATTCTTTATGAAACATTTGATTAAGCATAAAATAAGTCCTTAATATTAAGGAAGCTGAATTTACTATTACATCCTTGAAGTATGAACTTTTCTAATACTCTGTCCATCACCTCAAATTTAAAAAAATGATATATTTTTTTAAAGATTTATTTTATTGCCCAAGACAGAGAGAGAGAGACAGAGAGGAAGGGGGAGGGCCCAGAGCGTTATCCATAGCTCTAAGTCATTAGCTTTTGACATAGTTTCATTCCACACAGGCTGGCGTGGGGCCACACAGGGGCCTCCCCCATGGGAAGCACGCCCCAGTTCAATATACGGATCCACATGGGCCAGGACCAGGACTCTATCCTTGGACCCCAGGGCTGCAAGGCAAGCGCCCAACCTGCTGAGCCATCCTGGCATCCCCTAAAAATGATACTTTCGTGGGGGGAAAAAAAGACACATTTTCTCTTTTCAAACTGTTTTAAATGGGACCTTAGAAAGATAAAACGGATAGCTCTACCTAATCCCTATAAAAATTTCTTACAAGTCAAGTATTCCATAGTCATCTTAAGCAGAGGCACTCAAGGAATGGTGAATTTATACCTTTCACAGCTAATAGTACTGTATTACTGATCTTACTACAAGACACGTTTTGTAAGTAAACCTGTGAGAAAACACAAATTCTTGAATATGACTACAATACATAATTTTTTTCTTCTATAAAATGTAATAGCACCTACCTTACAGAGCGGCTGCGAAGGTTAAATGACCTTAAGTTTTTTGGTTTTGTTTTTTTTTAAAGATTTATTTATTGTTTTTGACAGAGAGAGAGAGAGATACAGAGATAGAGACAGAGAGAAGGGGGAGGGCCCAGAACAGTCTCCATAAGTTGCACATCATAGGTTGACGTTAAGTTTTAAGTGAAAGTTTCATAGCTGAGCTGAACTACAGAAAGCGGGCCTGACTTAATATAATAGTAGTTACTTGTCAAAGCATAGTAGACTCTTACTGAGTGTAATTCCAATTTATGTCACAAGATTTAAAAACTACTCAGGCATGAACTTCTGAAATTACTCAAATGATTAAAACTATAAAAATTAATTTTGCTAATACTAAGGAATTACTGAATTTGTAATAATTTTGGCCAAAAAAAATTAGCTGTCAAACTATATTCCTAAGTTATGTCATACGTGCATATTTACAGAACTTCTTATTAGACATTATATTGAACATAAGGAAGTGCGTTAAGGGGATACTAACCTTTTGCATGTATTATCTTTCGAAGGGTCCTGAAGAAGACACATATTTAAAAATAAGAAACAAAAAGAATGAAGATTAACACAGTATATAAATCTTCTTGATATAAACTTTGTAAATAGTAATAGAACTTTATCTTTCATGCAATTTTATGTTTACAAATCTATATGCAATGGGACTACCAGGAATTCTACTTCTAATAATATATGGGTATTTCCAAGTGAAGAAACATTAATGAAAGCATAAAGAAATGACCTAAACATTTTTTAGATTAAGAAAATGCTATTGATACAAACTATATCAAAATGAACTAATTTGCAGTCACAATGGTACGGCTGGTTCAGCTGGGCTTGCCACTGGCAGTAGCTAAGATCACATTTTCTGAAAACATATTCTGAATAAAAATTCTTGTCCTGTAAAATACAGATTAACTGTCAAATGCCCTAGAGCAAGCTTGTCCAACCTGTGGCCCACAGACAAAATGCATCCCAAAACAGCTTTGAATGTGGCCCAACACAATTTCATAAACTTCCTTAAAACATTATGAAATTTTTTTGCGATTATTATTATTTTTAGCTCATCAGCTATTGTTAGTGTGTTTTATGTGTGGCCCAAGACAATTCTTCTTTTTCCAATGTGGCCCAGGAAAGCCAAAAGGTTGGACACTTCTGCTCTAGAGCATGCGGCTGACTATTTTGTGGCTAGAAATAACTGGCTTACTCTCTGAAATCATGATACCTTAGGGCTTATTTCACAATGAAAATGGGGAAGAATGGAGTTAAGAGAAAGACATATCAAAATAACCTTAAAAACAAAATTTTGGCAATAAAAAGTAATAAAGTATTGATATATGCTACAATATGGATGAACCCTGAAAACATCATGCTAAGTGAAAGACGCCATATACAAAAGACCACATGCTATAAGTAAGTCCATTTGTATTAAATGGTTAGACTAAATCAGTGTAGAGGCAGAAAGCAAAGAACTGGTTTCCCAGGGCTCAGGGAAAGAGTTGGAGAAAAATTGAAAGAGATTGCTAGTGGTTTGGGGCTTTTTGAAATGAGGAAAATGTTCCAAAATTGACTGTGATTATATTTACACAGCTCTGTGAAAACACTAAAAACCCTTGACTTGTACAACTTAAATAAATGAACGAACTGGATGGGATCTTAATAAAGTTGCTACTAAATTTTTAAAATTCAAATTAAGCAAATATCAAATGAAGTTCAAAGGCATGCTAACTTACTGCCAGAGGACAATAACCCATTAACCATAGGTTACTGCTGCCCAAAATAGCATCTTTGCCAATATGTAGAAGTATGTCAGGGTGTGAACACAGAATATTAACTGTTTAACCACTATTTTCAATAATTTCCCAAAATTTCCAAAAACCCTACATACTGGCCTCGATACTTTAGAGTAGATTATTAAATGAATTTAATTTCATATATCCAAAACACTGTCATGCAAAGAATACATGCCCAAACCTGAAAGAAATTAGCCTATAGGCAAGTAAAACTTCTAATAAAAAGCTTCAGATAAACCTTATTAACATGCTACTATACTTCTTGGAGACTTTTTTTTTTTAGATTGTATTTTATTTTTTAATTAATTAATTTACTTTTGACAGAGAGAGATACAGAGACAGAGAGAGAACTGAACTGGGGGAGCTCCCCAGTTCAGCATATGGGTCCGCATGAGCCGGGGCCGGGACCCGATCCTCGGTCCCCCACGTGCAAAGTGAGCGCCCAACCCACTGAGCCATCCCAGCTTCCCCGACGTCCTGGAGACTTTGATGACTACTGTTATTCGGGATATATCTACCAGAATAGTATAAATAGGGCTAATTAAATAATGTAACAGGTCAATCTTTGAGAAATACAAGAAATGTTTTACAGATTTAATCTGTAATCATATTAAAAGCCATATATATATATATTTCATATAAATGGATTCTCTAGATTTAAAAGCTTTTAGCCTCTTTTACAAACAAAAGTCCTGGACATGTGCTAATCAGAGTGAGCCTTAGACAATGTAGTAAACAAACTAAAAGAGGGAGACCAGAGAGAACCAAGACCATAAAATTCTGAACTGTGAGTTTCTAACAAATAATAAAAAAATTAAAATATACATGTTTTTTAACTAAGTAACTCAGCCCCTCTTTTAAGATCAATTCATCTCCATGGAGGCAAAAAGACCAACTTCCCTAACACTGAAGGAAGGAGAAGAAAAAGAAGTGTATCCTCTCTTTAGGATACTGACAGCCAAGTAAATGCCAAACTACAGTGACTCCACTTTTAATCAGCTATAGTGAAAGAGTTATTTAAGACACATTAGGAGCCAAGTACCTCAGCCAAGTTCGAAAAGAAGCCAAATAAGTTATTTTTAAATTTACAAAATTAAAAAGAAAAAGGTTCTATTAACACAAAACCTTCCTTTACCTCCACCCTTCCGTCCTCTCTATACACAGTTCCCTAATTCTCATTTCCACTTCAAAGCTCTGTGTTGAATCTAATGGATGTTTAAGTGAAATTTCTACACTTTATGACTGACTTTAGCTTAGCTGTTCAAGCATATCTGACTGGTTATGTTCTCGCCCACATTTTAATTTACATGCAAGATTTTTTATCAAAAGAGCAGTGACTGCTCTCATTTTTTGGCACGGAAAGTAGCAATTGCAATACTATATGATTTTAGTTACAAGACTGCAGATCAAATTCAGAGGTCCAGCAAAAGCCTTATCAAGTAATTAATAAGCATGTTTCTTTATTCTCCAAGGAGTTTGGAATACACTTTCCAACAACCAAAATGCTTTTAAAGTCTACTCTGATTTTAATTCAAAATCAACAGAAATAAGCTGTTTAAATAAACTGGTTCCTAAAGTTCAAGGTTCATTAAGGCTTTAATTCCCTCATAAAATAAATAAATATATAAATATATTAATATACTAAATATTAAATGCTAAAACTGAACTCTTCAAGATAAAAGGAAATATTTCATTTCTGAGTAACCTTTTCATAAAGCTATTCATAACTGATACTATGTCTAAGATCTTCAAGTTCAATGCTATATCAGTTTTCTCTTATAAAGGCTCAGATAAGATGAACCTGAATTCTAAAAGCCATATTCAAATTAACACAATTTTCTGATCCAATGGCATTTGAGCAAAACCTACAAAATTAGCCTTCTAAAGGTTAGAGAGAAGGAAACACCATTCTTCCATGTCTAAGAAGACTGAAGGAACACTATCACATGTAGATTTTTCTCTTACACCAGGTATATAAAGGTGTCTTCTTTCAGATATTCTTCTGAGAGGCACTGTGCCATTAAGTACTGACCCTCTTTGATATTGTTAAAAGAATGATAAGGAAATAGCATTAGCAAATGTATGGGAGAGGACTTGGGGGTATGAAGGGGTGGTTTCACTATGAAACTCTAGTTTATGAAAAAACATGGGAGAATACACTTTAAAAATGGTGTACTGGGATGCTGGGATAGTTCAACAAGTTGAGCACTTGCCTTGCAACTGCACGTTCCAGGGATTGAATCCCAGCCCTGGCCCGTGCAAACCCAGGGCTGAACTGCAGCTTGCAACTGGTAACCACCAGGATTGCGGCGAAGGTTCTCACCTCCTATGAGATAGACCCTCAATTTAGTTTTTCCCAGTGTGGCCCCACATCTACCTTTATGAAATTGAACTATGTCAAAAAACTGATGATGTTCAACTATGGAGACTGCTCTGGACCCTCCTCCCTTCTCTTCTCTGTTTCTTTTTCACCTTCTTTCAAAACAATAAAATAAATCTAAAAAAACAAAAACAAAAGGTGTACTTTGTCATCAGGATATAAACATAGGAAACAATGTGCCAAAATTAAGATTATGATGCATTAAAATAGACAGATGGGGCATTGTAAGTATACCTTCAGTCTAAATATTTTATATTTAGACTTTCAAAGGTTTAAATTAAAGGGAAATATAACATATATAAGAAACTTGTGTTTTAATTCCTAATGGATGTTTGCTAATCCAAGAAGATTCTAAGTATTTAAAATTAGAAGTGGATTTTAAGCCACAGGACACCTTCAGCGTATTTAGAGTTTATGGGTGGTCTAGTACTTTTTACAGCTTTTAATTTAGAACACGATGCTATCCACACAACCAGTAACTTGGGAACTTTTAGCTTCAAACACTACTGGAAAGAATTTTTTCCCCCATAATATAATGAACTTTTTATCATGAGCTAACACTGTATGAATTTTTGTATTAGGTTCATCTTATGACCTAAAAAGACTGAGCATTGAAAATACATGATTTCAACATTTCATACTCCCAAGTATGACACAGCCATGCATTATGGATCTTCAGAACAGCCTTTTCATGAAGTCTCCAACATACTAAAATTTCTTTCTAGATGAGATACAGTTTAACCATTACTGTCTTGTAAAGCATATATTCCTAGTCAGCCCAATCATGGAAAACTATTTTCCTGTAGAATTCAAGGATGAAAAACACTTCTAAAACAAGTTTCAAAAATAGACTCATAGATATAGAGAACAAACTGATGGTTGCCAGCAGGGAGGGGGGCTGGGGAGCGGGGTGAAAAAGGTGAAGGGAGTAAAAAACAAACAGGTAGTTACAAAATAGTCACAGGACGTAAAGTACAGCATAGAGAATATAGTCAATAATGTTATAACAACTATGTATAGTGCCAGGTGGGTATTAAACTAATTGGAGGACCACTGCATGACTTATATAAATGTCTAACCACTATGCTATACACCTGAAACTAACATAAAATATTAAATGTCAACTGCAACTGAAAAAAAATTTTTTTAAATCAATCATTGTAAAAAGTAAAATATGGGAAGCCGGGATGGCTCAGTGGGTTAAGCGCTCACTTTGCAGTGCCGGGGACCGAGGATTGAATCCCGGCCCCGGTCCGTGCGGACCCATGTGCTGAACGGGGGAGTTCCCCCAGTTCAGTTCTCTCTCTGTCTCTGTATCTCTCTCTCTCTCTCTGTCAAAAACAATTAAAAAAAAAAAAGTAAAATAGGGGAAGCTGGGATGGTTCAGCGGGTTAAGCGCTCACTTTGAAGCCATAGGGACCGAGGATCGAATCCCGGCTCCGGCCCAGGCGGACCCGTATGCTGAACTGGGGTGTTACCCCAGTTCAGTTGTTGCTGGGACCTATGCAGGAGGCTCCCAGCCCAGTTCCTGCCCTGCGCAGCCCTGTGCCCACCTGTGGAGTGAAACTATATGGAAAACTAATGTCAATTATGGAGACTGCTCTGGGCCCTCCCCCTTCTGTCTCTCTGTCTCTGTCAAAAATCAATAAAATAAATCTTAAAAAAAAAAAAAGTTAAATAAAAAAAGTTTCTATACAACTCTCTCAAGAACCCAGTGTAATATATATAAGATAGTACTAAAGAAAAAAATTAAAACATTAATAAAATGATTTCTAGGGATGCTGGGATGGTTCAGCAGGTTAAGTGCTCACCTTGTAGCCCCGGGGTCCGAGGATCAAATCCCAGCCCTGGCCTGTGCAAACCCATATGCTGAACTGGGGTGTGCTTCCTATGCAGGAGGCCCCCACTTTGGTTCTTGCCCCCTGATTCGGCCCCTGGCTCAAGGGGATGTGCCTCACGTGGGAGGCCCCCAGCCTGGTTCCCACCTTGCTCAGCCCCCCGCCCACCTGTGTGGAATGAAACTATGTCAAGAACTGATGACACAAAACTATGAGGACTGCTCCAGGCCCTCCCCGTTCTCTCTCTCTGTCAAAACAATGAACCTTTAAAATAAATAAACAAATAAATGAAATGATTTCTACTGGGACCTAAGACATGAAAACCTTTTTATAACATTGGAGGGCTGATTTGGTGTCCTTCTATAACATACTTCTAAATGGAGTATTACAAAGAGAAGATATTAATTCTTAAGATCCCTCTGCAAAGATACTTTATCTTTCAAGAATGATTTTGCCATTATATTCTGTTTTATTTCAAATGATTGTTATAAAACATAACTTTTAGACAAAAACAGAGAACAAAGAAGTAACCTAACCTGACAAAATTCTTTGGTAAATGACAATAACTATTCACATAAAGGGCCTCCCCATTCCAAACTTTAATAAATTATATTGTAAGTATAACAGGAATATTAAACAATTCTTTAAAGAAAAATTTTAGCATAATGTAACCTATTTAACTATATTACATGATTATAAACGATGTATTCTTTTGTTTTTCTCCCATAAGAGAAGGTAAACAAAATGTTTATATATATATATATATATATATATATATATATATATATATATATATATATATATGTATGTATGTAAAGTGGTATCTCGGAACTTGTCATTAATTGGTTCCAGAAGGCACAACAAGTACCAAAAATGACTAGTGAAGTAGCTGAATGGTCACCTAGATATCTGTTGAATAAAGGAATGAAATGGTGTCCACTTTTTGGAGTCAGGATAGCATTTGTATGTACCCTGTTTCCTGAACTGATGGCAGATTGAAAGATAAATGCATAAAGGTAAACATATAATCAAAACAGAGAGTTCATGAAACACAAAAGGTGTTTGGGTTACTTGTAGTACAGTAGACAGGCAGAAAATTGGCACAGAAAACACTAAATCTGTTTCTGAGGTGAGTTTCCATAACCAAAAGCAGATCAGAAAAATGTTAGGTCAAATATGAATAGAAGGTTGATGGTTCTCAGCATGGGGACTAATCCATCAAGGAAGAGACAAAAAGTTTTTTGTTTTTTAACTCTAGTTAGTTGTCTTTGACTGAAGCAGGTAAGAAAAACATCTATTGTCAGATCTATATTTTCTAAACTTTTAAATTTTAGTATTGTAGTATTTCAGCACCTTGAACCTCAGACATTATCAATCACAAAAGAAAACAATGGTAACTATCAATAATTTACCTGTGTCATAGCAAAAGCAGTATGAATGGTAATTTTTTAAAAAAGGGGGGTGGCGTTCCTGGTTTATACACTGAAATAGCAATGTTTTGAAGGCTTTTTGTTGTTGCCTTCTGTTACTGAGAGGGTGGGGAGGGGAGTTTTAGGCAGGGAAGAGATATGGAGTTGTGGAGGAAGGAAAGAAGTAGAGAAATAAAGGGAGAAGGAAAATGAAAACTGTTTTATAAAGCAGAAGACACCTTTTACTTAGGCCTAAAAAAAAATCACTTCTTCTTAGAGGTTCAGAAACCCTTAATCAAAAGAAAGCGTCAATGAAATGTTTACACCCATGTCTTCATAGTGAATACTTAAACCAGAAACAGAAAAATTTAAAGATTTACTTTTATTATTTGTTTATTTTTTTAAAGATGTATTTTCATTGTTGTTGTTGTTTTGACAGAGAGAGAAACAGACAGACACAGAGAAAAAGGCGAGGGCCCAGAGCAGTCTCCATAGTTGACAGAAATAGTTTTCCATATAGTTTTACTTCACAGGTGGGTGTGGGGCTGCGCAGGGCAGGAACTGGGCCAGGAGCCTCCCACATAGGCCCCAGCAAGAACTGAACTGGGGGCACACCCCAGTTCAGCATACGGGTCCGCCTGGGCCGGAGCCGGGATTCGATTCCCAGTCTCCAGGGCTGCAAAACGAGTGCTTAACCCACTGAGCCATCCCAGCTTCCCCTTTTATTATTTTTTGACAGAAAGACAGACAGAGAGAGACAGCGAGAGACAGAGAGAAGGGGGAGGGAGGGCCCAGAGCAGTCTTCACAGTTGACAGCATCAGTTTTCCATATAGTTTCACTCCACAGGTGAGCGCAGGGCTGCGCAGGGCAGGAACCGGGCTAGAAGCCTCCTGCAGAGGCCCCGTCAAGAACTGAACTGGAGGCACACACCAGTTCAGCATATGGGTCCGCACGGGCCAGAGCCAGGGTTCGATCCTCGGGCTCCAGGGATGCAAAGCAAGTACTTAACCCGCTGAGCCATCCCAGCTTCCCCCAGAGAAATTTAAAAAGGAGACACCTACATCCTAGACACAAAAGTGCCTATTTAAAAACCTCTGTAAGAAGTAAACCTGAGGAATCAAGATTTCTTCCTGGAACCAAAATCAAGTTAAACTACAGCTCTACGACAACCTATATAGGTGGTGCTGAAATTTTTCCAAAAAGCTTTGCTTGCCTGATCTGCCTGAAGTATAGCAATGTGATTGGAAACAATCTACTTAGTGGAGATTGCTCTTTGGGTACAACAATCATGAGGAAAACAGAGCCTTGAAAACATGGCCTTTAATCACTGTTCAACCCTGGCAGAAGCCAAACTACATTTGGAGACTTCTAAATTATTATAGAATTTGGTGAACTGAAAGGGTTCTTTTTCTATATTTCTTTCCAAATACCTAAGGCTCAACAGTTTCAATTTAGTTGAACCATCTCTAATTCTTTGGCCAATAGAAAGTAGGCAGTGCTTTTCACAGAAGAGTTAAAATTCCCTAAGTTTTCAAATGAAAAGATGGGCACATCATTCTGCAAAGATTCGGGTGCTTGGCTACCTGGGTTACTTTAAATGCAGATTCCCAAGTCCTACCGCCAGAAATTATGAATCAGTAACAGGAGTCCAGGAACTATAAATAAAACATGCTAAGGAATTCCCCAATAGGTGGTATAGGAGCAGAATCTGAAAATCACTACTCTCCATTCCTAGAAATAGTCCACCTCATAATGTGCTACAAAGAAAAACAAGAAGAAGCAACTTTTAAACTTCTATATATTATAATACCCAAAATACTTTTTCTATTGTTTTAATATAAAGGGTACTCTCATGATTGCTGTGCAGAAGTGGGTTATGGCTCCTGGATACCAGGTTATTTCCTGTACAAATGGGAATATCCCTTGAATCAAATGCTGACCTCTGAGAGCAATGTTTTCCAGACATGTTCAAAGCATTTAAAGAACCATTTCATCCCCTTTCATAAACAATTCAATAGTTCAGAGTAGCAGAGTGTAGCAAGACGGAAGAGTGAATTTACACAAACATTTTGGATTACAGGGCAACAGATAGCAGGCACTGTCAAGCCATCTCATGAGTTGAAAGAATTCTTACGTTTATGTCAACTTTAACTGCTGTGTCAAATGTGTTCAAAAATTCCAGTTCAATGAGGAGAGGGAAACAAGAAGCTAGAAGAAGAAAAAGGCAGGAGCATCACCTCCTTAATGTTCTAAGTAGCAACTACATTGGTTGTTCCTTTAAATAAGAGAGTAGTGTAATAGCGAGCTATCTGAAGGACAGAAGTTAATAAAGATTGTGAAGGTATAAAGGAGATAAACTACCCAACTTGTGGGAGGCAAAAGGCTTTAGTTATTATCTTCCTGATACATTATATACTACATATTAAGGTTTTCAAATATTTAATCATTTGTTTTTGCTATATTCACTGAGAAATGGGAAAGGTATAAGCCCATTTGAGCTTCTGTGAGAAAGGGATTAAATTTGAGAAATAGGTTCAGAAAGCCTGTTTGAGTCAACTACTTCAGTCTACAACACCTAAGACTTATAAGAGAAAATCAAATTTCCAATTCTTTTTCCAATACAGAAGCAATTATTATCACCTGTACTATTTAATGTATGGATAATACTTTTGTACAACTGAACCCATAAACTAATTTCTTTCAAAACCATATGGTGTATGGCTTTAGAGTTTCAATATTTTTTAAAGCAAGTATTACAGAATAATGAGGCAAATATTATAGAACCATGAGCAAAATGTTTCCTACTGTTCAAGACTCAGCTATTCTTTTTTCCTGAGGTGGTACTGAGTCCAAATTCCTGAAAAATAGAATTTTTGCTTGGGGGTGGGGAAAGTAAACACTTCTCTTGTTAAGATTATTTTTTTTAAAAGCAATTTTATTTTGAGTAAATGGAAACATAAATAGTTGAAGCACACAAGAGAAACAGATGACTTCTTACCTTGCTACCACTTTCAGGTTTAAGATCATTCTGTTAAAAGAGGACAACAAGTAAGTATTTTAAGATATATCCTAATGAACTCTCATTTTTGAGCTTGTTCCTAACCTTGGAACCAGAGACTACATTCTCGTAGTAGTGAATTTTCCCTGAGAGACTTCAAGGTCTGTAGAAGGGTCTTGCCTCCTCCCCACTTTCCAACTCTGAACAGATTTGGTTCCCCTGTTAAAATGGCTTAAAAAGTCCATATACCACCTTTAGAAAGGAATTTGCAAAAACTACCAAACCACTATTTTAGGTAGAAATGTTATTAACTGCATTACAAACATCCATTAAAAAAAAAATCTATATCTATATCCAAAATCAGTTTCCTTAGCTTTTTAGAGATACTACATATGTTACTTTACAAACTAGAAGCTGTATCTTCACACAGTAAGGCTTGACGATTTGGGGGAAATTTTAGCCTGATGGCTGGGTTGAACAAACTTTCATTGTTCTGTGGCTATTCAGGAGCTTTCCTCTCCCTAACTACTCCTAGCTGTCCATTCTTACCGGATGTACATCACCAATATAGTACTGCTTTAGCATTTCTCTGGCATCAGAGGAGTGGCCTACATCTTCAAAGCTTTCACTTGCATCTGCACCAGCTTGTTCCAGCAGAACCTCTTCTCCACCAGGATGCTACAAGGTAAAGACATTTACTGAACAGACCACACTCTCAAAAGCAAACCAACATAAGTTACTTTTCATTCCCTCTTTTTTTTCTCTTTTCCCCCTTTTTCCCTGGGAGTAATGGAACCAATCAACATTGTATGTCACCAACCAGATGCAATGGGAAGAATGCATAATTTCTGTGATATTCTGGCCAAAATTCACAATGCAGGTATAATTGTGAGGAAACTTAGAACAATTGCAAATTGAGAGGTAGTCTGAAAAATGTCTAACCTATGATCTTCAAAAATATCTAGGTCATGAAAGCCAAGGGAAGACTTTAGAATTATACCAGAGTGAAGGAGGCTAGAGTCAAGGCAACTGAAAACAATGTGTGCTCCTAGGTCCACTGAGACAGCTACAGAAACCCAAATACAGATTCTGGGCAAAGGACATATAAAATTCTTTATTCTA
>PVKE010029292.1:0-20366 GCA_004027555.1 Craseonycteris thonglongyai | reverse complement strand
AGAGAGAGAGAGAGGGGAGAGAGGAGAGAGAGAGAGAAAGAGAAAGAGAGAAGACCCAGAGCAGTCTCCATGGTTGTACACCATTAGTTGTGACAGGGTTTCATTCCACACAGGTGGATGTGGGGCCACACAGGGCAGGAACTGCACCCACATGGGAGGTAAGAACCTTCACCTCCAAGCCATCCTGGCCAGTACCAGTAGCACTGCAGTTCAGCATATGGGTTTGTTTGGACAGGGTAGAGATTTGATCCCCAGACCTTGTGGTTGCAAAGCAAATGCTCAATCTGCTGAGCTACCCTGACATCTCCAGAGGGCTATTTTTTTTTGTTAACAATATAAAGAGTGTGACACAGTACATGGAGAAAATATGTGTCCAATATGTGATAGCTTGTGGAACTGAAAAGGCAGCGATAGTGTGAAACCAAAGGAGAGGAGAAATTTTAAAATGGAAAAGGACGTCTTGTTTGTTTCACATGCAAGCAAAATGTTCAAATACTGATATTGACCATTGGATTTAATTCTTGTGAGTCATTGGTGAATTTTGCGTAAGTAGTTTGGGGAGACTGGTGAGCGCAGAAGACTGTAGGCTTATGAGTTGAAGAGGGAAAAGAACAAATAAGGAAATGCTTGCAGTTTATTGTTAGAAACAAGGAAGCAGGGGGAAAAATCAGATTTATTTATAGATGCAAGAGAGAAAACAGGAGTTTTTAAAATGGGAGACTGCAAATTTGAACTATTTTAAGTAGTTTGGTTGTGGAGTAAATTGGTCAGTGACTAGAGGTAGGTGTTGAATGAGTGATTGTGTGTGTGTAATGGTAAATATTTTGACCTCTTAATAGACTGAAAGGAGAGAAACAAAGGTAGAACACTGATGGATCAAGGTTAAGGTGACCAGATTTTAACATTGGTAAAGCGGGGCACCATTGACCAGGGGGGAGGGGGGTTCTTGATTAAAAATGTGGTCTATCTCCTGCTGTTCCCTAGCTTGTTGTGCATTCTTTCCAAAAATCGGGACTTTTTTAAAACACCACGGGACGCAGGACTAATTGTTAAAAATCGGGACTGTCCCGCCAAAAGCGTGATGTCTGGTCACCTTAATGAAGGTCATAGAAGAGATAGGAGGGGTTGGAATCAGGGACACAGATGGAAGAGTTGGCTTTAAGCAAGAGACTTTCGCTTGTTCTGAGAGAAGGAAATAGAATGTGAGTGTTGACCGTGATAAATGTCTACATGGGTAGACAGAACATTGAGGGAGTTTATGACTCTTAGCTACAAATTTGTCTCTGAAAGATCTGAGGCAGTGATCTCAATAAGGAAGGCCTGTGGATGTTTTTGTTACTTTTATTGTCATTTGTGTCCTTCTCTCCTATTAAGAGTGAAGACTCAGACATTGAAACACTTAATGAGGGATGTTTTCTCCGATGGAGAATTTGGATTCAGGCTTAACTGTCCTTCTCTAAAGAAGTGGTTGTGTATGTAACACACATTGTTTGAAACTTCAAATCAGCACATTCATTTCAGAAAGTCATGAAAGGTCCACAGGGAGGAATGATGTGTGAGAGTTACTGGCTCAGCCTTTTGGGAAATAAACAGGAACCAAGACTCCACATTTCCACATCCTGTACAAAATCAGATTTCCCAAAATAGACTCATACGAGCTGTAGTCAGAGTTGAATGTCATGTTTCTATTACTGCGATGGCATAAAATCATTAAACCACTGCTAGTAGTAAATGCAGTCATGTCTGGTAATAAAAGGGTTCGGTGCCCATTCAAGGGAATTGCATTTTAAATGACACATGGAGAGCAATGTCCTCATGAGGGGGAGGGACATGGACTGAGGTGTGACTTCCACAGTAATTTATTAAATGTTCTCTTTTGATATTGCTGCAGTAGTTGAGCTCTTGAAGTTGTGTCAAATTGGCTAGAGTGCATGAGCACTGGTCATCAGAAACTTTCAAATTCTTTTGAGTCATCTGCTAAATTTTTATAGTATTTTCTGTATTTAAAGTAACTGAAAAATATTAAAAGTGTCTTATATCAAGACTCAACTCCCTCCCCAGCCTCCCTCTCAAGATGTTTTGTCTAGACTTGTTTTTATATCACATAAGCAGAATTATGACAACCTATTCTATGTCGGGCATGTTACCTGAGTTAATGCTCACAAAACCCAATGAGGTAGAGAGTATGGCCATAAAAAAATGAATACACTGACAATGCAAGAATGAACTTAATCTTCTCAAGGTCAATTGAGATTCAAATTTAGGTCTAAAAAAAAGGAGATTTACATGAGGCATTCAATCCAGGTCTCTTCCAAGTTGTGAACCTATTAAAGATGTACAAGAAACTTTTGACTTCGTTAAGGCATTCAAATATCAACTTTATAATCGGTAAAGCTATATTGAGAAACATACTTTGTACATAAAGGCCAAAACAGATTTCCTGTCATCCCTCTAAAATTGGCCTTGTGCAATGAGAGATGTAGTTACAAAGCCCTTTGATTCCGTGGACACATGGAGCCTGTCTTTCATCTTTCAAGAGCAGTAGTACGGGTGAAGTAATCCTATACAATAGAGCTGCTCCTCTTCTTGTGGGAGGGAAGTAGTCAGACGTATAACATTAGATTGTATCCAATACCTCCAAGAGAAGTTTATCAGTAGAGGACTGCATGTGGCACGTGCGTTTTCCATGCATCTCATTCTCATTCTCTTAATGTTATTAGTTTAATATATTTAAGAGTCTCATTCTCTTTAACACGATGAGCTTCTTAGTAAGCATATTGATCAAATCAGGGCAGACATACCAGAGAGCTCACACATGAGGGCTGATATTGGAGGCATTCACACTGCTGGAGGGCTACACTCTCCAGTCTCCCATTGTTCTTTGGGGCAGCACACAGGGATCTAGAAAATCTAAGCACTGGACTCCAGGAAGCTTTGAAGAAAGTAGGAAAGCAATAGCTTCTTTGCTGGCATGGTTAAGAGATACAATCCATCAATGATGTGTGTCACGTCCTCTTCTGCCAAGTTTGACATTCACTGTTGAGAGAATATAAGCCTCTTTTCTGATCAAACCTATGTGAGCATTAGAGCTCTAGCTCTTTGACACATTTGAACATGGCTGCACCTGTTACCTCAGCATTTTAGCAGAATTGATTGCTTATACATTTTGCAATCTCTGAACTTCCACATAATCTGCAGAAGACCAGCTCCTTCTTTGAAAGACTGGCATGGGGGAGGCTGGGATTCCTCAGTGGGTTGAGCGCTTGCTTTGCAGCACTAGGGACCGAGGATTAAATCCTGGCCCCAGCCCGTGTGGACCCATATGCTGAAGTGGGGTGAGCTTCCCATGTGGGAGGCCCCCAGCCAGTTTCCGCCCTGTGTGGCCCCCACCCACCTGTGTGGAATGAAACCATATTGAAAGCTGATGATATACAACTGTGGAGACTGCTCTGGGCCCTCTCCCTTCTCTTATCTCTCTTTGTGTCTGTCTGTCTCTGTCTCTCTCTCTCTCTCTCTCTCTCTCTCTGTTAAAAACAATAAAATAAATCTTAAAAAAAAAAAAGACTGGCATGTAAGCAATAGGTTTTGGACAAGACAACTGTTTTTATATTGGCCTGGTTTGTCTTCTTGTCTCATCATGATGCTTAGTACAGTGTATTGCAATATATAACTGTTAGATAAAGGAACTATTGCTTAGATCAATGAATGAATGAATGTGCAGGAAAAAAGGTGTCCATTGAGCTATCTTCATATCACCTCTCCATTCTGCTCCTTTCTGAGAGAAGCAAACAGATGCCTAGGTGCTAATTAGAAGTTTGTTTTGCAGCAGAAGTCTTACCCTCTTCTATGATAAATCTCTCTTCTCTCTGATATGAAATTCAGACTCACTCGGTCATCAAATAATCCCTACCCGTCAACATTGGAGTCATAGACTAGAATAAGGCCTTTCTCTGTCTCTTAATGAAAACTCTCAAGTTAATTTGTTTGTTCCTTTGGAAGCATGATAAAATCTCTCTTATTTGTACTAAAAAAAAATCCCCTGACATTAACTCCTAAATTTTAATAATAGCTAGCATTTTTGAATATTCACAATGTGCGGGTGCTGTGACAAACACTTGACGTGGATTATTTCATTTATTCTTCACAGAAACCAAATGAAGTGTTTACTGTCATTATCCTTCTTTGATGGGGAGGACACTGAGGCTCACAGAGAATTAATAACTCATCCAAGATCATCTAAAGTTGAGTAATCAAGTGAATGACCTGAAAGAGCACACACAGGCTGGGACCGGTCTTTGATTGAAGGGAAAACAGGCCCAGACAGAGCAATAGCAGGTAAGTGTGCTTCTCAATGCCAGTTGCATAGAGAACTGGCGAACCAGACATCAGACTTGAGAGGGGCCCCAGCCTTGAGTTGTGGGGCTAATAAGGTGCATGGTTGGAGGACACCAGTCTTTTCCCTAGAATGGTTTGGACTGAGGTCCTAACTTTGTGGTTACAGTTCTGAGATGTAGCAGAATTGTAGACACCATCTGATCTTCAACCTCAGCTTTCATTCCTGAGATCTCACCAGCCCATTCGTTGGTGTGATCAGAGTCGATGACCGAAGCCTGTGTTTATCGTGGTATGGAGTTGGGGATTCTGGACATTTAGCTCTGTTCTATATCATCAGCATTCTATTAGCATGTCTACCTTAACTATTCACTTGTGGCCAGTTTCAGTATCTTCTGGATTTTAGTTTCCAAATAATTGTGTTTGAGGGGAGAGGGAGGGACAGTTTTCTCTCTGGGAAAGAGGCCGATTGGTTATTTAGGTGAGGCCAATTAAACCTTGCCTACTATCACTTAGCCATTAAGTGTTGGAATCTTTATATAAGTAATGCAGTCTGATGTCAGAGTCTCCCCAATCTCAAATCATTTGCAATAAGAACTTGATATAACTTATCAATGTGTGCATTTCAAGTAACATTATATTCTATAGTACATATTTTTCCTGTCGTATAACATTGTCTTGTGTTCCTAGTTGACCATTTGAAATACTTATGTACTAGTCACCTATTTCTAGCCCTTATAACTCACCATTCTGGTACTTCCTGCTTTATTAGAATATAAAATTTATTTTGGCTATGAATTATCTAAAGAGGATATGTTGTTGACCATGGAAGTAGTAGGCTTATTCACTGGGATGTGTGTTTGAGAATGGATGATGAGGAAATCGTAAGAGGTAAGGTTCCTTGGAAGAAATAAATCCAAATTCAGAGTTTGTGACTTCTGTGCTGTATTATGCATATCTTTATGAGATTTTAAATTAGAACTAATAATACTAAGAACTTGTCTTTGTGTCAGTTGGGTTGTGTGGTTAACAAGTTATTTGATACTTTGAATTCTATTTGCTTATGTTGTAATATCTAATTTCACCTTTTCTAATATTTCTCAGTTGAACTTTATAAATATAAAATATCTTGAGCTAAATGTAATCATCAGTAATTTAATAGTGATAACATTTTTATCACCAAATATAAGGTTCATTAGGGGTGACTTGTTTTGTTGATTGCTATATATACACTGTGCATAGATACTAAAGCAACATTATTACTCAGTGAATATTTATTTAAATAAGTAACGTAATGAATGAGTGTTTTGCTATGAAAATTAATTATTTTATATCAATGGAATGTTCTTGGAATATCAAGTTATTAGTTTTTGTTGTGTCTATTTAAATTAGAGGTGAAAGACTTTTTTAATGCTCAGAATTTTTTATTTATGAAGATAATGAGATAGGAAAAATGATCATTTGCCCTTATTTTACCACATTTAAATCACTTGGGTTTCAATGGAATGATAATTTTCAAATAATTAAAAAAAAATCTTGCGCTCACTAGTACTTTCAGGGTGTAGAAGTGTGCATGTGTGCATATGAATAGGGGTGGTCACTGATGATTTGAAAAATATACTCATTTCTGGTGATCATCCTGTGTTTTAGATATATAGCACCCCCCACCCCCCACCCAAAAAAGACAAAGACAGTGTTAAACAAGAGGAGACCAAAGAAATCCCAACTTGTGAAGCTCTCCCTTGTTGGCAACTATTTCATATTATTTAAGAGGGTGAAGTCTTATTTACTAGTTGTATGCCCTTGAAGAAGTTACTTCATCTTTCTGAGCCTTGTTTTTCTCATAGACAGAAAGAGAATAATAGTAGCACTGACCTTATAAGTTTTTTGTGTGAAGAATCAGTGAGTTAGTACATGTAAAACACATATACACAGTGCCTGGTGCAAAATAGGCACTCAACAAACATCATTTCTGTGTTCTAATGCATAAAACGTCACCTATCCAGGCCACATATGCAAGTCAGAGATGGCATGATCCCTGCTTTTGGCTCCAGTGTTTCATGATCCTATAGAGAGTCTTTAAGATTCCCTAGTTGTCTCTTAATGAAAATCCAGGTCAAATCAAACCAAAACACATACAAGAGGGGCAACATAATGCCTGTTATGACTTATGAAAGTTGGGTTTCCTGAGACCCCTCAATCTTCCTTGATGTGTCTTCAACTCTGATAATGACCCGGTTCCCTTTGCTGTACTTTTTTCAAACTGGGACCAGCCCAATCCTGACAATGGTGGCAAATGAGAGAACATTCTCTGATTGCACCTCTGACACTTCAAGTCACTCGACTCTACCTTCAACCCTAATTTGGTAGAGTTCGGAATGAGCAGAACATCCCTGATATTTTCTCCTGTTAACATTTCCAGTCTAATATGGGGAGAATATTAAGCCATAGTGTGTGATGGTCTACTAGGCAACAATACCATGACAAATACATAGAAATGTAATGGTTCTAAATGTACCTACACCTTTATGTCGAAACACACATAAACACCCAGCTGGATTTCAAGAAAGGATGAAGATTGTTTGAGTATTAGTTGTAGGCAGTCTTCTGATTTTGACTCTGTAAACTTGCTTTGGTGCTCTTCTTTCTCTTTTCCTGGCTCTGATCCATTTGGCCTTCTTCCCGATGACCCACAATGACTTTCTTTAGATAATTTGAAAATACTGACCGTACAGATGCCAAGGGTGAAAGGGGTCTTCATTTGAATTGAACTCCAAATAGCAGCTCTCTCATGTCATTCCCAGAGGAATTTCTGTAATCTTGATAAAAGTATTTCTGCTGTACTATCATGTCTACAGAAAAGACTAATGAACAAAGCCTCTCATTAAGTACATTTTAATGGGCTCTGTTAAAAGTCAGCTCACCCCAGTCTCAATGTGAAAACAAAAACAAAATTCTTGAATTAATGAATTCAATATGCATATAAAAGTTAAGATGATTTTTTGATCAAAATAATATAATGAAAACGATGTAGAATCTATCATTATAACTAAAATCTTTTAGATCAAATAGATGTTTTTGAATAAAAAACCAAAGGACTCTATCCTTGTAAAATACACACATATATGCGAAATAAAATTTACAAGAAAAATTTGAAGGTAATTTTAAGAGATGTATATAATGCACATAGAAATGTAGAGATCTCACCTTCAACACTCATGCATTAACTTACTTTATTGCTAGACCTTTGCAATCAGGGCAATAGAAGACCATACTATTCATTGAATGGGTTACAGGTGAGTCCAGATCATAATTCCTTTTTGTCTTTGGGATAGCAAGGTAGGGTCAAAGGTTGTCAAAACATTGGGGTCTTTCTCCTCATTGTGAGAAAGAAAAAATTTCCCATAAGCCAGAGAAATCTGATTTTCTGTGTTATCCTTAATGTGAAATAGATTGAATACACTGCTAAAGAATTGTCCATTTATTCTTTCAGTGAATATTTATTGAATCCCTCTTCTTAACTGAACAAGTGTGTTAATAGGTATGAGTGAGGTAAGAAAGGTGACTAATGGCTCAACAGGTTAAACGCTCACTTTGAAGCCCTGGGGACCGAGGATCGAATCCCGGCCCCGGCCTGTGCGGACCCATATGCTGAACTGGGGTTGCTTCTCGAATGCGGTGAGGCCTCCAGTTCAGTTCAAAAAATAAAATAAAATAAGATAAGATAAAATAAAAAAGAAAGGTGACTAAAGTTTGTCCTCTGACCTTGAGGAAATCATATAGCCTTAAAGAGGAGATAGATACCCCAATAATGAAGTGCATTACCATATGCCATATATGTAAACCTGTTAGAACACAGAGAAGAGTCGATTTAATTGTATTTGAATTGAGAAATAAGGTGAGAACACACACTAATGAAGAAGCAATAATTAACTGAACTTTGAAGGATAAGTGGAGTTCACCAGGAATATTATATGTTGCAGTATAGTTTTTCCAATAAGTGATCTTTGAGTACATCATTGATAATTGTGTACTATTTCATAATGTGGCTATAACACAGATTATTTAAGTGAGCCCTTAATTTTGTTCAGGCCAATTCCTTTTATTTTTTTTTTTGTCAGCTATGGACAACATGGATATAAAGATTATTCTAGCTAAAACATAGTACATATCTTTGAGTTTCTCTGTAGAATACTGTTCGAAATTTGGAACTACTGGTTCAAAAAACCAGCACATTTTTAAAGCTTAAGTACATTTTCTCAGGCTAGCATTATGAGTAGGACTTTGAGGTCAACTTGCGTTCAAAATATACACATTCCCTTTGTTGATTATTTGACCTTGGTCAAGTAACCTTTATTATGTTTAATTACTTCTTTGTTTAAAAGTGAGGATCATAATACTTACCTTAAAGTGCTGCTTTAAAAACTTGTTTTGGGGGAAGCCAGGATGACTCAGTGGGTTAAGCGCTCACTTTGCAGTGCCGGGGACCGAGGAGCGAATCCTGGCCCCGGTCCATGTGGACCCATATGCTGAACTGGGGAGTTCCCCCAGTTCAGTTCTCTCTGTCTCTGTGTCTCTCTCTATCTCTCTCTCTGTCAAAAACAATAACAAATAAAAAAAAGAAAAAAGAATCTTCTATTTAAAAAAATAAATAAATAAAAAAAATAAAAACTTGTTTTGGTTAATAACTACTTATTAAATCCTCTTAATTTTAAACAATAAGTACAGATTTTTGCTAAACCCTGGCAATGAAATTCAAGCATTCTAACTGTTTTAGGCTAGTGTCATTAATTTCTAACAGGAAATGTGCAGCACCTGAATAACTGTGTGGTATAGATATGCTTTACCCTATGGCCCAAATTTCAAAAATTTTGACTCATTGTCTCTACAAATAACCTACAATTGCTGGACTTTGCTCAGAAATTTGGTATCTATAATATCTATATATATAGATATATATTCTAGTATTGGCTAAAGAGGCAGAAACCTGGAATAAAATTCTTATTCTTCCACATGTTACCTATGTCATTTCATCTCTCAGACTTTTAATCATATCATCCAAAAAAGGAGCATACAGTTACATTTTCTTTCTGATTTAAAGAATCAAATAAGTAACAAACATGTAACAAGATAGATAGATGATAAATAGATAGATAGATGATAGACAGATCTCTGAATATAAACTATTATTTTTGATTTTAAAATCTACCATGAATCTTTTTACTTATTGGGTAAAAAGAGACACCATGCAAAATTTACACTTCTCCCATGCTAGTGAGTGTACTATGAGTTTTTCATATAATATTGATGTAGGACATTGGCTTGAAGGATCTGGATTTATTTTTGAACTCCTGTCAGCACTCCATAATTAACATTGCCCAGAAGAGAAATGCTATTTTCCCTTCTGCATCATCAACACAACTGTCAGCAATAAGGATGGCATCGTCTTTACCATTATTACTGCTAATGTAGGAAGCAGAAGAGAACAGCTGGATATTCACACATTGGGCTATTAGAAGCACTGGCATTTACTAAAATCTGTTTTCCATTTCTACCTACCTCTTTTTTGCTTTATGAATGTATTTAATGAAAAATATATGATTTTTTATTCCAAAGCTTATTTTCAAACTCCTAATTTGGGATGTTTATTGACCTCAGAGTTGTTTATATTAACATCATTGTTTCTCCTTGACATAAAAATGCAAATTTAATGTTGATGACTTAGTGGCTATTTTGCTTATCTACCTTTACTTCTCTATTTTCTCTGTGTCCTAAATTTCCTATGGTGTTTTATCTTCTCTATGGTCTTCAGTTTTGTTTAAATTTGTATTGGCAATGGGTAGAAATAATCTTTTTCCATGAAGAGTTGTTAGAGACTTAATCTTGCTGCAATAAAAGGGCAACACTCTAGTTCAGACATTTGTTCTTTAAGAAAGCTGAAAAATCCATAGTCTACATAGTACGAGTGTGCCTAAATTAGGTAGTCTACAGAAATTTTAAGTAAGCTTTTTTTTTTTTTTTTTTTTGTAATTATACACATGATGAGATTGTGAAATGGTGCAGCCACTTTATAAAGCAACTTTACGGTCTCTCCAAATGTTAAATGTAGAGTTAACATATGATCCTGAAATTCTGCTCTTAAGTATATATTCATGAAAACTGGGAATATATCTACGCAAAATCTTGTATGGGAATACTTATAGCACCATTTTTCACAATAGCCTCAAAGTGGAAGCAACCCACATGCCTATTAACTGACGGATGGGTAAATGAAATATGGTATATTGTACAATGGAAAATTATTTGGCCACTAAAAAGGAATGAAGTACTGATACATGTACATGCTATAGCATGAGGAATCAGTGAAAACATTATGGGCAGTAAAAGAAGATAGACACAGCTGTCCATATGTTATATTATTCTATTTATATTAAGTATCTAAAACAGGAAAGTCTATTGAACCAAAATGTTGCTTGCTGGTTTCCAGGGATTGAAGGCAAGGGAGACTAAAGGTTGATTGCTCAAGGGTAGGAGATTTCTTTTTGAAGAGATTATAAAATTTGATATTGGTGATCATTGTACAACTCTGTAAGTACACTACAAACCACTGAATTATAGCAAAATATTTCTAAGAGAAGCGGGTAAGGTTTCAGTAGAGATACCAGGTGAGCTGTGAGCAAAGTTTCCACCCTTCAAGGTGACTTTGAGGTTTACAAAGATGCTGCTGGGTCTCTACCAGAGAATGCAGGGAACCTTTATTTTTTTAGGTCATTCCTGTTCTGTTGGATTATTAGAATTTTGTGATTAATTTTATAACTCTGCAAACCCAACTCGTTGAACAATTTCAGAAGGTTTCAAACAAATGTGTTCTGAGTTGAGGCTGCCTATGAGAAACAGCTTTTTCTGAAACAATGAGTGGCTCAGTTTGGAATTTCAGTCTGTCTCCTTTTACATTTATATTAGAAAAGGCAGACCTGGTAGACATGTTGATTCTGAGAGTTGAGAATGATTAAAAGACACATCTTTTTTCCACTCTCTTAGAAAATGTTCCTTTGTTCTCATGTGAAGTGTTTGGGAAGCCCTGTTTGTCTAATCTTCAGCATTTTGATGAAAGTGCCATAAATGTTTTCTGTAAATCCTTATCTTAATTGGAGGTTTGAAGGGGGTTAATGGTGGCTATTTTTCCTGGGTGTGTTTCGAGTGTACCTCTTCAGTGTAGAACCACTGGCCAGCTAAGGAGGTTTATTCTTAAATGGCTTAGTGGTTAAGTACATGGCTCAGAGCTAACCTGCCTGGCTTGAAATTTGCCTTTGACATTTACTAGTGAAACTTCTCTAAGACCACATCATTCATCTGCAAAATGAGTATGATAATAGCTTGCACTTCATGAAATCATTGTGAAAATTAAGTTTGCTAATGCTTAGGAAACAACACTGCTGGACTCATAGCAAGCATCACTCAGCATTATGGATTCCTGAAGCTTATTTTAAGGATCCTTTGTCAAACCCACGGAACAGGCACTGGGCTGAATTCCACGAGAAGGAACACTCGCCTCTAAGTCACTGGTCTGGGTTTGGGTCCTGACGACCGCTTAGAAGCTGAGTAATTTTAGGGAGCTATCCATAGAAGATTTTTGTGAACTTACCTCTAAAATTGGGGAAGATATAAGGTCCCCTTTCTCTTTTTCATGTAATCATTAGTTGAGATAAACTTTCGTTCATGTGCTGCTGTCTGAGTTTGAACCACGATTCCCCTCGTCTTCAGGATTGCAGTAGCATGGCCATTGGTCTCAGCTTCCATTCTTACCCATTCACAACTCACTCATTGTGCAACAGTCTGATCAGACCTGTCCAACCTGCGACCCAGGATGGCTTTGAATGAGGCTCAACACAAATTCTGAAAACATTATGGGATTTTTTGCGACCTTTTTAAAGCTCAATGGCTATTGTTAGTGTTAGTATATTTTATGTGTAGCCCAGGGGAGCCAAAAGGTTGGACACCACTGGTCTAAACAATTTTTTTTTTTTTACATTCACTGTAATCATTTTAATTAAGGCATTGCTGACTAGTGTCATCTGCTTCTAAACAATTTAAAGTACAAATTAAATCATGGTCTTGTCTTGTTTAATAAGGTTATTGGTTTTTGCTCATTTTTAGAATAAATGCCAATCTTACAACCATGGTCTCTAGGGCCCTGTGCAATTTATCCATGCCTAAGTCTCCAAGCTTAACCACTGAAGACTGCCTACTTCTTTGTTCACCATGGTCCAGTCATGCCTGTTTTTTTACATTCCTGGAACATATGAATGTTCTTTCCTCAGGGACTTTGCGCGTGCGCGCATGTGCGCGCACGCACACACGCACACACACACACACACACAGCCTGGGATCTGTAAAGTATTGTTTTTGGTTTTTTTCCCCCCAACCAGTACATCTCTACTCAACCTTGTCTCTTCAGAAAGGCCTGTTCTAACAATCTAAAGAGGGCAAGCCTGCAGGGTGATCTGCATCATTTCTCATCTCTTCAGCATATATTGTCATACTTTATAATGATCTTGTTTACTTAATCTGTTTGTTTATAGATTGTTTCTGTTCCCTGACACGTGCAGGCCAGGATTTTGTCTAAACTAGTCAATATAACATTCCAAAGTACCTGGCACATAGTAAAGGTGCTCACTATAGTTTAGTACTATGAAAGAAAAAAAGAATCATGCTGTACACTTTAAGTACCGACAGTTTTTGTCAATCATATTGCAATAGAGCTGGCAAACAAAAAGAAAACGAAAAAAATAAAGACAAAGATTAAGTACTGAACAGACAAATTCTATTGACAATGAGATAATGCCATTCAGCACAGTCTTGATTCTGGGAGCAAACTTCTGGGAGGGGACAATAGAAGATTTCTTTTATAGCCAAGAGTCTCAGAACTGTCTCTTTCCTAGGAAGAAAGCAGTTTTTCTCTCTCTCTAATTGATGTTGCTTGGCTGACCATCTGTAGACTTGTCCATTAGCTAACTGCTGGGTTGTCTGGAGGTTGTCCCCTGTGTAAGGATGTAGGCACCAACTTGTTTCTGCCACAATCATGCTCCACCCTCGGCATTATATATTCAAAGCAGGATATAGTTCCCAGTCGGGTCTCTGCGGGTCTAGTTGGTCTGGCTGGGACTTGACCAGGCCAGCTTTGCCTTACGTCTTCCATCATTTCCTCTTTTACTGAGCAGCAAAATGTCTGTGTGGATAATCTTAACTCCTTGCCGTCTGCACCAGCACACTTCTATTTCTAGAAGTCCAGGGTGGTACGTTCACTCCAAATCTGTTCTTGAAGGCTCTTGTCTTGCTGAAATTGCTTTTCCTGTCTCTACCAGCTGGACACTGAAAAACATTATCGCAAGGGGACCTATTTTAGTTTTGCCATTTATCATCTGGAGAAAAAAAAAATGTGATGACTCATTTTGATCTAACAATTGTATGTGGCTGGAAGAGAAAGAGAGAGAGAGAGAGGGAGAGGGAGAGGGAGAGGGAGAGGGAGAGAGAGAGAGAGAGAGAGAGAGAGAGAGAGAGAGAGAGAGAGAGAGAGAGAGAGAGAGAGAGAGAGAGAGAAAGAGAGAGAGAAGGAGAATGTATCTGGTGAAATACCTCCTAATCCTCATAAACGTCACTTGTCAGTGACTTCTCCAAAAGATGTCCCCTGACAGCCTGTCTTGAAGGGCAGGCATTTTGGGCTGTGAAAGTTGTATATACAGACATACTATCAGTGATACTGAAACAAATATTGAAGTTTGATTGCTGACCTTCTACCAGGCACCATACTGAGGTTTTGTCCAAGGTGACACATGAACTTGTAGAGTTGAGAGGTTAACCACATAATCTGGCTTCAGATAACTTACACTTGACCATGATAGATCACTTCCTCCATAGTAGTAGCTCTGTAGTTTTTGTGTTTCTGGGTCTAAGTTCGTATACAGATTCTTGTGTATCTCGAAATAAAGTTTGCAATTTTATTGGAAAAAATATTAATCATCTAGAAACCAATAGCTCCAAAAAAAAAAAAAAAAAAAATTTACTTTCTCTTTGCTTCCAGCAAAATTTCAGGTTTGTAGTTACAATTCTACACCCCAGGCTGTCCAGGGGTTGAATCCTGGTTACCAAAAGCAACTGCTTTTTCCTCAGCCTCTTAGATGATATTGCAAAACTAAAGGGTTTATATTCAAAATATTCTTGAGTTTTGTTATGGGGTTCTCAAGTAAGTATAAGTGAGCCCCAAAGGCTGTAAGAGGAATCACCCATGGTCTGTGTCTAAGCGTCCATCTGTATCCCATCCTCAAGAACACAGGAGCAATGGAAGATGAAGCAGATGGGCTGAGTTTAAGGACTCCCTGAGGAAATAAGGCCTTCCCCAATAAGCATAGCCCAAGAGGCTGATAAAAGAGATCAGTTTTCAAAGCAGGAGTTTCCAATGACTTAGGTCAAAACATTATATTAACATCATACTCCTTTGATACATTGTATCTATCTATCTGAGAAATAGAGGTAAATAGTTTGGGGGGAAGTTATCATTATACTAAGAAGTTTACATTTCAAACTCCCAGGTATTTAAGGAGAAAGCTCAAGAAAAGAACATTGAAAACCAAGCATTTCTATCTCAGCTTCACTGTTTACAAGCTGAAGTACATTGAATCAGTCACTAAGCCTCCACTGTCATATATCTAAAAATGGGGACAAGCTCTATTTTGGGCTCATTTGAGGATGCTTAAGAAAATGTATGCAAAGTGATTTAGTGTCATGCTTGATAGATAAGAGGACACCCAGTAAATGACAATAAATGGACATCATTATATTTAAAAAAATCCTTACTTTCAAGCTCATGGTTACACTTGGGAGGAGAAACAATTAATCCCTCAATTAAATGATGAGCTATACAGATGGTAAACAGAGAGATGGTGGAAAATCCTAATATTTTATTGTATTCTTTCTCACTGTCACACTGTGTACCAAACAGAAAACAGTTGAGTGAATATCCCCAGAAGGCCAGTTTGGACAAGCTCATCTCGTTTCTCAACTTAGTGTTTGGAGCCTTTTCATCAGCCTGTCAGTGCTGACTTGATCCTGTTAGTTAGGAGAGAGAGGCTATGAAATAATTTTGGGGTGCTGTCCCTTCAGGGAAGAGTTGATGTGTCCAGGAAGACATCAACAAATTCTAGAGGTGGCCCAAGATGATGGGGTATCACAGATGGGGTGGGTGTGGAGAGCCATATGTGAGAGGCAGGGCCCCATGTCCTGCAAGACTGTCCAGAGGACGTCTTGCCTCCACTGATCCCTGAAGGGGGAGTACGCAGAAAGCTGCAGGCAATTAGCTTAAGGGCCATGACAGGAAGATCTCAGGAAGGCTTGAGACAATCGATATACATTTGCATGCGGAAGTGGGGTTACTGTATATAAGCTGTGGGCTAAAATGAAACGACGCCATTGCTCCACCATCAGTGGTCAGTGGTCCTCCCGATCCCAGTTGTTTTTGTGTCTTTCTTTCATCTCCCACCCAGTCCTCTCGGGTCTGATGGGTTAGTTGAGCAGGTCTCGGCAGGTGGGGAGGCTCCTAGGATGGGACAGGGTTTTAAAGCTACTTGGTTTTCCATTTTGGCCTAAGAACTATGCATACTACATTTGCTGAAGTTAGTGTGTGTGTGTAGGTTGAGGGGACAGAAGCTTCCTGAGTGCTTGAAGAAACTCAATTTAGAGCCAAACGAAAAAAAAAAAAGTGCACAAAACAAAACCAACATGGCTCATGTTTGTATAAACAGTCTTGAATAATTAACATTTTTTTAAGAAAATTTGCCAATGCTAAAAACTTTCAAAGAAACTAATGCCTAATCTCCTTTTGTACTTATAATTTTTTAAAAGTGGAAACATATACTAGTTAGAATACCAAGGAAAGGGCTTCAGGTCTTTGACTTTGTAAATAGGCAAATATTTGGGTGGGAGAGTTCACAGATTCTCAGGAAATCACTATCTCAAAAACAAACAAATAGCTTAGATACTGTCTTCAAAACTGTGGGTTAGCATTTTCTTTCAAAGAATCAGTTCTGATAATTGATTTTTCCTGTGAAATAAATAAGTTTTCCTCTGAGAGAAGTCAAATTAAAGTCACCAGGAACACATGTTTTGAAAACCTTGTAGATTGGGTATTTCTATCAGGACCTGAAGGGTTAAACCCAGAGCTGCCACTAGGTGTCATGTTGTGATCGCTGTTGGGAACAAAGCTCCCTAACTGGTTCCAAACAAGAGGCACCTTCTTGGTTAATTTCTGCTACTGTTCAGTTTCTTCAGATAGTGACTCTTACTCTTCATATGTCCAAACTTCGGAATCTTTTGCTTGTCCTACAGGTATTTACAACCATTTAAACTCTTCACCCTACCATGCAGGCCTAGCAGAAGGCAGATTTTGAAAGAGGAAGGAGGCTTGACTTAATGGGGCCACATTTTAGACAGTATTTTTCTTGTATTCCCTAATCTCCTTTAGTTCCCCCATTCTAGAACACTGGAAATTAACATTTCAAACAGCAGCAAGGATGCAACTGATTTCTAATCTGGATAAGGTCCATATGTGGAAATTCTGGAGTTTGCTTTTTTATTTATTTTTTCCCCTGCCACATCGCCTCATCCTCCAATCCCCATTCCCTTCCATGAATTACTTTCCTGACTGGGGTCCCCACATTCTTCTTCCTGGGCCATTTTGTTAACTTAGGAAAAAAAAAAAAAAGGCCCAGACTGGAGTGTTAATCATTGAACTATTTGCCAATTCCAGAAATACTGTGTTTTGAAAGAAGATAGTTTGAGCAGGTGATGTTCTGTCCACAGACAATGACAGTTAAACACAATTGAAATGGGTGATGGTAAAGCCAAGAAGATGCTTTGAAACCAAGGGAATGGTGATTACTCTTTGTTCTGGAAAGATTTCACATGGCTAACTCGTCTGCTATAGGGAAAGCAAGCCCTGTCTCTAGGAATGCACAGACATTTAGTAATGATTGTAAATAGAAATTGAAACTCCTGTTTAGATAATTAACCCTATCTGAATAAAGCAAAATAAAATGAGAAAGTGTGTCAAAGGAAATCCTCTGTTCCTAGAGGAGAATAAATCTCTCTCTGAACATATGAAAAACAAAGTAAAAAAAAAAAAAATTGCAGAAGGAGATTAAATCCTAGCAACTTAGGTGAAGCAAGGCAGTCTTAAGCTACTAGGATTTGAACACTTGTAGAAAGCCTCATTATACTATCAATGGATTATCTTTTCCCTCCCTGGGAATTTTTTGATTCTTACACATTTCAGAACAATTCATTCATAGCTTCTTTTCTACAAATATTATTTAGAGTACCTACTAATACTCACCATTATTATAGAAATTAAAGATGTAACAAATACAAGACCAAGACTAACAACATCTATCCCCCTGTGAAGCTTAAATTCCAATTGGTGATGCAGACATCAAAGAATTGAAAAAAAAAAAAAATTATTTTAGAAATGAGAAGCCCATGAAGAGAGGAAAACAGGATTAAAAGCTAGAGAGTCACAGGAGACTGACCACATGCTTTTCAATATAAGCTTTTACAGAGGTAATTAGGACATTGAAATGACCCAGAAGGTTTAAGCTCACTGGCTTGATTTACTCATCTTTAAAATGGGAATGATGCTGAGGGGTGAGGAGTGTGTGTATTTTATCTGGGTCCTTTGAGCAGGTGACTATGTGGCCAAGATTTGAACTGAGGAGCCAGCCAGAAGATCTATGGAAATGCTTTGCAGAGAGAGTCCAACTATTAATAGTACAAAATGTCTGCATCTGGACTTGTTCTGGTGGGTTTTGGAATCATAGAAAGGCCCTCAGGGCTGGAATATCATAAGCAAATGGGGAACGTGGAGGACAGATGAGTCTTCAGGGAGATTATAAGAAATATAACATGCTCCAAGTAAAATTTTCTAGCGTAGATTGCAGCCTAAGCAAATGTTCAATAAGCCTACTCAGAAAGTCTCCCACTCGACCTGAAAGAATAAATTCAAATTTCTTACTACAGCTTATACTGCTCTATTAAGTTTTGCATCCTAAGATAAAGTCTTGCACACAGAAGTGCCCAGAAGTGTTCTGTTCCAGTCTTTTGCAAACCTGTCCAGCAGAAGAGTCGAATGGTAAACTCTGCTGGTTGCCATAGAGCCTTTTCCCGCCCCCTTTGTTTGTGTTGGAAGAGCCTGCCTCTCATTCTCATGGTTGAAATCACCAGCTCCTCAACCAGCAACCCGACTTCCTTTCTGCTAAATATGACATATAATTCAGTTCCAGCCAATGAGACATGGGAGTATACACGAGAAAGGTTTTCTTTCCCAATAAAAAGGAACAACTGGAGACCTGCCAATCCCTTCCCAGTTTTAAATTTGGTAGTATGTGGATGAGATATTTGGAGCTGTTGTGGTCATTGTCTGATTATTAAGGAAGAACCCATCAAAGGCTGAGGATAGTAGGAATATGGAAAAATGTTAAATCTATGGAAACATAATTTAACCGTTGAATAAATTTGGGAGTAACCCCTTCTTGATATACTATTTTGGAAATGATGAAGTGCCTTATGGTTCAAACCTGTTTTTCTTGAGTATTTTCATTCTTTCGCAGAATATATGATAGCGGATACAGGTGTCCTTTGTCATTGCTACATTGTCAGTACCACGCAAAGGCAAAATATTTATATTCAGTAAACATTTGTTTGTTGATTGAACTTACCAAGACTTAATGCTTCAATAAACAAAGGCAACTAGTACCTTACACTTTCAGAGAAATTTTGATCCAGGAGTGAAATAACTAAAACAGTAGTTAGGACACCTGAGTTGTAGATTTATTCTGTATTAAGCTAACAGTTGAATAAATATACAGCTTCCTGGAGATTTGCTTCTACTCTTTATATGAGGGCTATCTGGGGAAAAAAATCCTGCCATTGTCAATATAACAAGAATGGTCACAAGACTGGATACTTCCCAGCTAGCTCTCCTATTTACATACAGTTTTAACTCCCTGTGCATCTCCTGATTATTTCTCTGGACTTTATTGCATTGATGAAATCATTCTCCACCAACAGTATCTAGTGTATCTTGAAAAAGACCTCTGTGAAAATGGGCTATATTTCCCATAGAATAAAGTTGGTCATAATTTTTATTTCCCATGACCCCTTCATATCATTGGTTTACAATTCTTTTTTCAGAAGGGTTCCTCTTGCAGAGAGCAGATGCATGTGCCATCTTTGTTTGGATTCCAGTTTATAGTTCGATGCCCAAATGCTTGAGTAACGTCCTCCTTGAAGCACGTGCTTCACCTTACATTCAAAGTGTGTGTTTATTGGCATGCCCTGAATCCTAAACACATTAGTATTAATAATAAATGGTGAAGTACTTTCTTGAAATTTTTTACTTCCTGAAATATTGAAAGATTATTATTTATACCTGAAATTGTGTTTTTAACCTGGGTTAACGGTCATAATTATACCTAGTAATATAGATTTCCTCCATAATACTATTATTAAAATGCAGGGCATAAGTAAAGAATCTTAGAATGATGTATAATGCATGAATCTATTTTATGTCTAGGAATCATACAGTAGTTAAGGTACATACAATGAGAGAATGGTATAAATGTCATAATTCAAACATCTATATACTCCTTCTTTACCAAAATTGTTTACTATTAATTATTATTTTTGTCACAGATTCCTAAGTAAATTATATTTTTTACATTAGTGTGTCTTTTAAATACCATTTAATTTTTTTGTTTTTTACAGAAAGTTTTCATTTCTATTTATCTCAGGAAAAACAAACAAACAAAACAAACACGTAAAACAAAGATAGAATGGTTTTGAGTTAAACATATTGGGGTTATCATGACAAAAATAGAGGTGACAGTAGAGGTGGTGATGAATTTTACTGGCATTGCTGACAGTTGTCATTTATTGAGCACTTACTATATGCCATGCATTATGATGAGCCGTTTTACTTATAGCGC